>CYKH01001753.1:0-16699 GCA_001460835.1 Bodo saltans
CCCATCGGCTCCTGAGCATGGGCATGAATCCAATATGAATCCTCGCTCTCGATGTGGGAGTCTGATGGACGGCCTCGTACCAGCGGGAGCAGCGACGTCAACAACAACAACGTCAACCACGACGATGTCGATTCCCGCGCAAATTTGGCCAAGGCACTCGAGTCGATCGATGCAAACGATCGCGAACGGAGAACTGCCATTCAGCGTGTGCAGGAAAGATTAGACAATGAGCAGCGGCAAGAGATTTTAGACAAGACGCAAGAAACGAGCATCGTGCAATCGAAACTTGACGAAGCCAACTCGCGCCTTCGAACGCAGCTGGATGAGATCGACAAACTCCGACAAGCGTACGCGAAAATTCAGCGGCGCGTCGAAGAGATTGATTCTCAATACACTGGCACATCTGCTGGGCAAGACATAACGATTCAAAAAGACATGAAAATTCGAGAACTGCATGAAGTTGTGGATGCACTGACGGCCTCTGTGACAAAGGCAAACGAAGAGCGAATGCGCATTGAGAAACTTCGTCGTGCTGGCGATTTTGATGAGAAGGAGCTTGATCATGTGGATTCTGACATTCCACGACTTCGCGGCCGTTCCCTTCACCACCAAGGCCTTGTCGAAGTGCTCCAGCGCCAATTGATGGAGAAGCAACGAGAGCTTGCCGACCTTCAGTCCCGTCAGGTAGACTTACAAAAGCTCAACTTAGACATTCGGAAGAAAGAAGAACAACTACGCGAGTTAGAGCAAACAGTTGTAGGTTCCACCAACAGTTTCAAAGATCCCACGACGATGTACTCTAGTGCAGCACAAGCAGGGTTTGAAGACCTTCTTCGCACGAATCCAGGCTCCCCTACCCGGAGTATCATGGGAGGGGGTGCAGCGAGCCCCTCAGGCAGCGGCATCTTCGGTTCCCCATCGACCCTATTTGATGACATTGCGCGCCAACGGTCGGCAAACCCGTCAGGTGCCAATGACGAAGATGCCATTCTCCTTTCTCGGGGGTCGCTTTCTGCCCCGAAGCAGTTCTTCGCCACTGATATTCCCGAATTCCGAGTCCCTCCAGATGAACGTGATTTCAAAGAAGATCCGCGTACCGGTTTACGCTTTAAAGATCTCGAGGGACCTTTTGTAGACAAATTTCCGAGTCTCCAAGGCGCTATCATTTTCTTTTTCGCAGTAGGAACGAAGGAAAACAAGCGTGGCCAGAGCCAGAAGCGTGTCCTTATCGTCACAGATCAAGTGGTCATGCAGTGTACCACTGGTGGCGCGATCAATCGTACCTTCGAAGTGAAAGATATTCGAGAGTTCATTCGTGACAGTGATCAGCAAGTCGCCTTGGTGGTGGAGGGCTTGAATGAGTACGACTTGCTCATGAAGTTCAAGGATGGCAATGACGTGTGCCAAGAGCTTCAAGACGTCATCTCCAAAACGAGTGCGTACAACAAGCGTCATCCACCGTTGATCATCAAAGATGTGGAGACCATTTCCTCAGCCGAGTTGCGTTTGGAAAAACCACCCACATGGGAGTACGTGGATCGCCGCGCTCGTCCCCGACGTGGTCTGTACAGAGCGCTGCAGCAGCTGAGCAAGACGAGCGCTAGCGAGCGCATGCGTGCCAACGCAAAGCAAGATGAACTTCGTCGAGACCTCACCAACCGAATCCGTGAGGAGCTCATGCCTGAAGTACGAATCCGCAGGGAACGGGAATATGTCCGCCTCCGCCAGCAACTTGTGACCTCTCAGACTCTCTTGCAAGAAAAGCAAGTGGAAGCTCGCAACTTAATGCGACAAATTCAAACGCACAAGTGCGCCATCAGCGGCACCACTGTTCAAAACACGACCTCCATGCAGCTGTTTGACTCGGAGGGCATGTACTGGGTTCCCACAGACCCGGTGGTCATGGAAGCCGACGCAGAAATTCTACACATCCAGTTCAGCAATAACTTTATCGTCACCTCCCATCCCAATGGGTTCTTGAATGTGTGGGACGTCACAAGCGCCGACTTAGTGCGCTGCTTGAAGATTAACGGACACACAGCTCGAGTGACGACATTTTACTTCGACGCGTATCAAGTTCTGAGCGGCGGCCATGATAGCTCTATCCGTTTGTGGCATGTCATGCAACCGACACCGCAGTTTGTCGTCCACAACGCACACGCCGGTGCTGTCACTGGAGTGCAATTCGACGCCACTCGCGCAGTGTCTGCAGGTACCGATGGAGTGCTGAAGGTGTGGGATTTCACGCCCACGTCCCTCAAGCCGGCTCGAGTGTTGAAGGCACATAATTCAGCGATTGTTGGATTTCGTATGGAGAAGAATTATCTCGCCAGTGCAGAGTGGGGGTGGATCTTTTTGTGGGATGTTTCCCGTGGCATCGTCATTCGTACCTTAAGGGATGAAAACGGTGGCATTCGTTGCATTGATCTGTTCGGAAATCGTATTATTACCGGCGGCACCAGTGGCGTTCTTAGTGTCTGGAACACGACCACCGGTGAGGCGGAGCATCTGCACGGCCACTCGGACGACGTCCATTGTGTTGCACTTGCGGGTTCGTTTGCTGTCAGTAGCAGCGGAGACGGTAGTGTAAGGATGTGGGATACAAAAACGGGAGGAGACTTGGGAATTTTCCACGACTGTTTCCCCCAAGAAGTGAAGTCATTCTTTTTTAGATCGAATCGTTTTGTGGTTGGCGAGGGTACTACAATAAAATGCTGGACGAGGTAGTAGTGTCGCAAACCATTTTTAGTGGTTTCCCAAACGACGTGTCACTAGACAACAGCGAGAGAACTTTGCGTTGAGATGCGAGACTGCTACACTACAGACATATTCCAACGTTTTCCCCCTTCTCTTTAATTCTTTTTTTGTTTTAACTCATTTGTGATTACTGAGTGCTTTTGTTGTTCTTTCGCCGCTTGCACGCAAAGAAATATCACCGGTATTTTATAGAGATGCAGAAGGACCTAGCAGCAGTCGACCCCAACACATTTTCCCTCCGCCCTAGCCACAAGCGGAAGTTCCGTCCCCAGGACGTGAAAGTGATTATTCGTGGTGTCCTGGAGACGAAATTAGAAGGTCAGGAATACCGTCCTGATGATATTCAGAACATTAGCAAGGAAATCGCCGACACCATCCGAGATAAGGTTCGCGCGATGGACCTTGAGCGCTACAAGATTATGGTGCACTGCATGATCGGTGAACAACGTGGTGAGGGTGTGAGAATGGGCACCAAGATGTTTTGGGACTCCGATACGGACAACTACGCTGAGGAAGTGTACATCAACAAGCACCTGTTCGCAGTGGTGACGGTGTATGGCTTGTATCAGTACTAGTTGTGTGCAGAGCCGTAGAAGCCGGTGCAAATGCGCAAGAGCAGGTCGCAGATTTTTATTTGTGAGTGAGCTGCAAGAAAATTGCCAACGTTGTTGCTGGTGAATTGGTTTGTAGATACGATTCAATCTGCGCGTGTTGTTTGTATTTCCCTTTTTTTTGATTGATCATGTTACGGATCATCGTATTGCTCTTTTTTATTTTTGATCATCAGCCTCAGCAAACAATGGCTCACGCTGGGGACCAACAACTCCCACCCATACGATCGGGGGCCATTGGCGGCCTACCAACCATGACCAGTTTCATCGATGACAGGAACCCCCCACATGCTGCAGCACCATATGGAGGTGCTGGCTACAGTAACGTGAGCTTGATGTCGTCGACAAGAAGAAGGCATTGTTGATGTCAACAGAGTCCCCACGACATGGAGCACAAAGAAGTTCGCGTGGGCTGAACACAGCCGACCTCTCCTCTCGCAGTCTGCCTCGAGTGATCGTCGATGACGATGGCCCCCTTGTAGTAGTAGGGGAAGATTCGCTGCTCTCAAGCCCCGTCAACAGCCCACGTGAGCGTAGTATGTCCCTCACAATGGCGAGAATGCAGAGCGGATTGTTTGCGGGCATGAGGCCTGGAGGAAGTCATGGAGCCGATCCTTTGTGACTGGAAGCGGCACTAGAGAGACGTGAAAAGCACGTTCTACGAGCCCGCCGGTGCATAAAATTCATGGAAGACGTAAAACCTCCAGGTTTTCGTTTCGGCCTCATGCGCGGACTTACGTTGCAGCACGAGGAGCATCAACTGCTGGGTTTGCTGTTCGGAGCACTTGACCGCGACAGTGATGGTTTCATCACCTCTGATAATATTCGAAACGCGTCAGAAGCGTTTCGCGGCAAATTTGGTGGAGGGGACTATTCTCGTGCAAACTTCCGTAAGATGGACCGCTACTGCAACGGAAAGGTTGACTTTGAACAATTTCTCCTGGCGTTTCTACCAGACCACACGTTGATGAGCCTTCGACATGTCCGTAAGTCCTTAGCCAAGCCACTTACGAAATTAGTCTGCAGCACGCGGGAACTCATGGCCGTTCCCGATTATGAAGAAGTTCAGAGAAATTTTCGATACTTTGTCACAGTATCGCGAGACGTGGAGGACGAGCTCAATACGTCGCACGCAACAGGTAGGCCAACGGCATCACGTATTCGCTGCCGCATTGAAGGTATCTCTTTAGTTGGGTATCTTTCCATGGTAAAAGATCCGGATGCTCGGGCATTTGCGGAGCAGCTCTTTTGCCTGTTTGACACCGATGGCGATGGAATTCTTGGATTCGATGATTTCTTGGAGATGATGAAACACAACTATCCCCCCTTCCGAAAAGGGAATCGATACGGTGCGAGTTACGGCTACCTCGAACAGCCTCGTAATGGAAGTCACAGCGGAGGCAGCAGCGGTGGGCCACTTGTATCGCCTCGAGGAGGCACCGCAGGGGGCTTTGGTGTGACCTCGCCGAGAGGCAGTGGCCAGGGTGGCGCCCTGCTGTTTGGATGGCGAGACTTTAACGAGGAAGAAAAGGCACAGACTAAAATGTACGTAGGCATCGCGAGCAAAGGAGAAGTAGTGGACTTCCCAAAGCCGCCTCCCCGTAAGAAAGGCCCACATGTTCGCAGAGGAAGTGAAGCACTAGCATCGATTGTGGAAATGAGAGGCAAAGCTTCCATGGCAATCGCTCTTTTGAAGTGATGATGCGCACCCCCTTCTTGTTGTTCTGCTAGTGTTGTTGGATCGTTCGATTGACTACGCAGGTGATTGCGTGATGAATGCCTAAATACTCCCCTCTAAATCGTCCCCCTTGTGATCATTCATGCATATTCCCTTCAAGACGTGTACACACCTTGTTTCCTCTCAAAAAAAAATCCGAATCCGCGTATCGAGCTTGAAACGAAAAGTTCATGTTATCAGTTGGTTGATTTGTTTGATTCTAATTTTCGAAAATTGAGGACACAGTTATTGAATGAGTCAATCAGTTTTGCTGCGTTCAGCGCTTCTCGTCGTCACCACGTTGACAGTCTTCATCGCCGCTCAAATCACTGAAGACTTCTACGGCACAAACGACTGCAGCGGTTCGCCTACTTCCAGTTATCAACACACCGCTGGAGCATGCACACTAGGGGGCCTTGTCTACCAATGTGAATCTAGTCGTCAATGTTTGGAAATCCGTGTGTACGATACCACCGATGGTGGTCGAAGGAAAGCGTCGGCAGACGATGGGTGCAGCGGCACGCTTTTGTCATCCGAAGGAATGGCCTGCGATGAGTGCACAGGCGGCAGCGATACGACAGTGTCCACCATCGTCAAAGGATGCAACTCCGCCCACCCAAGCATACAGACATGTTTCGGAAGTGGTTCGTGCTCCAGCGGCTGCAACAGTGACAGCGGTAACTTGACTCTTGGTTGTCTCACGGGCGACAACGGCACCGCGGTAGATGTCCGTGTGGTACCTTGCTCCGCGGTGCTGATGCAGGACTACGAGAACTACGACTCCTGCTCTGGTTCGATGCTGAGCCAAAGTGTGTTTGCGGGAGGAATATGCACTGGTGGCATGATGTGGAGATGCTGATGAGGTTGAATTGGTGCTTGTGAGACCGTCTGCCACGTAAGTCGCAGAGGGTGCGCGTGACTCCAAATCTTTGACAAAAATATTTTACGAAAGCTTTCAGCAAGTATCGCTCCCCTTGTGACAATTCAAAGTTTTCATTTTTTATTAACGTTTGGATCGCTCTACATTCACATTCATTCCTATCCTCTGAATCTGATGTAAATTTTGTAACAAAGCACAGAGGTACTTTATTGATAGATTCAGTGCTCAGCAAGATGGACTTCGCTACGCATCGTATGGTTGGTGGCGTCGCCCTTCGTATTCCTCACCACAGCAGTCCTGAATTCTGGAAGACTCTTATTGAAGCACTGCTCGATGGCAAACCGTCCTTCTCAGCCGGAACCACACCACACAACCCGAATGTGTCGTCCACCGCGGACGTTTCCGAGTATCATACGCAAGGCGTTCAATGGGTATCACAAGTGTATCGACGACTAGCCTTGTGGAATCCGTGGGATATTGCTCAGCTGTGTGGCACATCGATCAAGGTCGTCATGGAGCAGCTGCTGTTGGCGACCAGCCATGGAGGGCTTCACCTCGTGTTTTCTCTTTGCTGTCAGCAATGCGCCGCGGAATTAGGTCGGTGGCACTCCGTCGATGCGCTATTGGAGTCTGTGGAGTTGCTTTCCAGCAGGCAAGAGGTGATGACGTGCCCATTATGCGAAGAGCCGTATCCGCTTGGAACAGCGTCATCGTTGGCATCCCCAGCAGTCCTCGCCGAGCGCATTAAAGTGTTCTTTGCCCCGTCACAACACGCAAAGATTGAAGAATTCCCCCTAGCAGTATCTGGGCTTCGAGCAACAGCAGCATCGTCCGAAAAGACTCCAACATCATCGACGCTGGTGGCTGATGTCGCGGGAGGAGTTGGTTCTTCTGTGTCTCCCCTCGAACTCGTGACGCGCTGCGACAATCTCGCACCCGATGCTAGCGGCAAGATCCTAGCCTCCATGCCGTATTGGCCTCATGCAGCAAAAGACCTTCCCTACATCTCCCGGAGGCTTTTTCTTCCAGCAGATAAGTACCTTGTGCTGCTTCCTGATATTGGTGTGTCGTTTACGATGGTCGTGGCATCTGCGCCCGACACGCGTGAGATGACACCGGTTGTCCGCGTGACGGTGTCGATCCTAGAGTTGATCAGCCAACGTCGTCGTCGCCGATCGACGACCCCATTATCGTCTCCAGTGGAATGCCGGCATGGGCACATCGTGATGGATGTCGTGAATGAAACCAACGTGTGTGGTGTCATTCACATTCTGCCCTGGAGAGACACTAGGACTGCATGGCGCACTGCACCGACGGATCTGACCGGACCCTCCAATCAGCGTCTCTTTGCACTCAGCACGCTCATGTTCTACATTCCTGGTGGGCTCGCCAACACACCGCTGTGGGACCTCTGCGCACCTCGCTCTGCCCCATCCTCCTCGATCACCTCTGGCTCATCATCATCATCATCATCATCATCGTTAGCGACCACAGTGCTGCAGCTGCCTGCGTCTACTGTGACATGTGCCCTCAATTTGAGCAGCTCCATGAAATATTGGAATACTGTGTCCGCACAACGCCGTCACGACTGTGTCCAAGAGCTACTTCACGTTCTCGTGGGTATGTATCATGGGCTTGTTGTAGAGACGAGCGCTGCGTTTGAAACCATTGTGGTCCTGTTCCGCTCGCCGTCATTCGCA
Organism: Bodo saltans; assembly: GCA_001460835.1. Taxonomy (NCBI): domain Eukaryota; phylum Euglenozoa; class Kinetoplastea; order Eubodonida; family Bodonidae; genus Bodo; species Bodo saltans. The sequence continues at coordinate 7,666 of CYKH01001753.1, forward strand.
ACATCTGCACTACTTGCGGCCGCACAGCGCCTTGCCACCGTGTATCGTGTCGTTGAGAAGACGGTCACTGGGCAGGAACAATTTCTGCAGTTTCTGCCTGCGGATGGCATTCCCTTTTCTATTGTCTTGGAGGGGTCGGTGTTGCTTGGACGCCACGCCACAGAAACATCATCCCTCCACGCGCTTCCCATTCCCGCTGCCACACAAGGTGTTCAATTCTACGGCGCGGCCATTCGGTATGCTCGCTGGATGGCGAACGTTGGCGTCCTTGATGCTTCTCCTCGAGGGGCAAGCGCTTCTCTGTCCAACTCTTGGATTGTTGCGTACGCCTCTGTCAGCTCACAAGTCAATGTGAACAACAACAGCGATGACAGAGGAGTGGGTGTATGCTCAGTTGCAAATCTATCTCCCTTTGTGAATCGATGCTGTGGCGACGTGTTGCTTGCGGCTTTGTGGGACGCTCTTCCGTTTCGTTTTGAAGGCCTAACAGTGGACCTGCCAAGAGAAAACATTGTTGTCGAACTTACTCCGCAGACAAGGTCATTCTCTCACCTTCTCACGAACATCTTCGGCAATGTTCCCGATTGTCTTGGTGCTACGGAGTGCCTCTCGTTACCGACTGTGCTTGATCCATCCATGGTGGACCCACATCACGTTTCATGTAGTGACAGTGTATGAAATTCTTTCCTGAGATCACACAATGATTTCCCTAGCGATGATGATGTGTTGGATCTGAGGGCTGCCTTCTCATTTTGTTTTTGGTACCAAACTAGACAGCGCGACATAACTTATGCCTCAACCGACAACTAATCGCGTTTTGGTCATCCACAAAAGTTGCAGCTGTTCCCAAGATGGACACGTTTAGATTCCATTAGGCTAGAATTGCTGCGAACTCAAACAAAAAAGAAATGCAAAGACGCCACATTCGAAGAACGCGTCACACTCCCAAGTTGGGTTGAGAAGGTCAAGTGCATTGTTTTATAATGGTGAAGCCTTCTTGATCTCCCAGAAGATGTGCCTAGCCTGTACTTCACCCTCAATGCCTTCACGGAACACAAAAGCTTCAAAGATGTGCACGGTGCTTATTGCCGCTTGCTTGGCACATCGACGCCTGCTGGGGAGGGGGAAAACTCATGAGGTTCTGCAGCCTTGGTGCCAGGCACAATGGCGTGGTGCTCGTCGCGTTGCATCGCATCAGGCCTTTCCGGAGCAGTTGCGGTTCGTTCATGTCGACCTTCATTGAACGGGGAGGACTTGTGGGGAGTTGGTGGATGAGTGTGTCGAGCTGCAACGGAGGGTCAGGCGTGAGCTCCCTGAATAAACGCGAAGACCAGCTATTGACACGACGCTCTTATCAGCATCGTACTTTCGTACTTTTTACTTTAAAACAAAGTACTTTTTTTTATTTTGACTTGCTTTAGCAATCTTGCTTCCCTCGCTTGTGGCACGAACCACCTCTGGGCGAGTGCTGACAGTGCTGACAAAATCTACCACTTCTTTGCTTGCCTGTTTACCAGTTGAAGCAGTTTCGTTTTGTTTCGTGTTGTCCGTACACACAAAGGTGTATTATAATACCAATCGAGTCGATGAGTCATTTTCTCGTGATCCACAAGGTCGCCAATGTGCCCAAGATGGACACTTTTGGTCACGCGGATCCTTATGTGCGTGTGCTGAACTTTGTTGAGACGGAAATTTTTCGTACTCAAACAAAGAAGAAGGTCTCAGAAGCTGTCTTCGACGAACGTACACGCCTTCTGGCAGGGACAACAGTGATCAAGTGTGTTGTTCTTGATGAAGACTTGGTGAGCGACGAAGTGATCGGTGAAGCCGTGATTCACGTTAATGGGCCGACATCAGGTCCGGTGACGGTTGCTGTGGTGGGAAAAGAAGCAGGGCAATGTACCTTGACATACTCGATCCTGCCTGACAACACGCCGCCGCCGCCTCCAAGTGGACAACCGCCCAGTGCAAATGCGAACGTTGGTCCGCTTCTGAACAAGTCGGAAATGCTCAAGAAGCGTGTTGACCGACATAGTCGCTCACAGTGCAAGCCGTAAACAACCCTACTAGCGAGGAGGCAGCTACACCTGAAACAAACATAACGCTACCTAAGACAACCCGACTAGGAGCTGCACACGAAGAAGTTGTTGTACCGCGCGCTGAATAGGGCACTTGTTCACGGCGGAGATCGCCGAGACGGTGCTGCCTCTGGCATTGATGAGGCCATCACTGTCAACACTGCCCTACTGCCCCCTCACACGGCAGCTCTCTTTTTCTGCGTCCAGTGCCCCATGGGAGATTTCTCCTTGTGCAGCAACCTGACTGTTCATGTGATTGGTGGTGGCGGTGTGCCGCTTGCCTCACCCACACCAGCGACAACGTACTTGGCGAACGGTACCTTTGCAGTGCTTGGGGCTGCTCGCTGCGTTGGGCCGGCCACGTGGTCCTTCGACGTGGAAGTGTCATCGTACGGCGCCCCGTGCCGCAGCTTCATGGACGCCTACCCCATCCTGACCGCATCGCTGAATATCGATCCTGTGTTGGCGAAGGAGCTTGCAGGTGCGCAACCTAAATTTTCCCTTTCTAAAGGCCAGTCTATCTCGATCCCCGTAGGTCTCTCGCAAGTCACTTTCGGCCTCGGGTGGGACTCGAACTGCGATGTCGATAGCAGCTGCATTGGCCTTCAACGAGACGGATCATTAGCGTTCCGCGTCTACTTTGCACAACAGAGCTACAACGATGTCGTGCGTCACTCCTCGAACTGCGATGTCGATAGCAGCTGCATTGGCCTTCAACGAGACGGATCATTAGCGTTCCGCGTCTACTTTGCACAACAGAGCTACAACGATGTCGTGCGTCACTCAGGCGACAACACAAGTGGTGTAGGTGCTGGCGACGATGAGTGCATTTCTGTTCGCCTCGGGGACCTCCCAATGGATGTGGTCAGTTTGTTCTTCACTGTGAATGTCTTCTCCAGTGGAAAAAGCTTCAAAGACGTTCAGGGCGAATACTGCCGGTTGTTGGACACCTCAGCGATTGCTGCGGGAACTGAACTGATCCGATTCCACAGCCTTGACTCTGGTAATTACAATGGCGTGGTTCTTGTGGCGTTGCACAGAGTCAAGCACTTCCCACAGCAGTGGAGATTTGTCGCGGTGGACCTTCACTGCGAAGGGTCTACCAGCAGAGAGTTGGTGGATGAATGTCAAGCACTACAGCGCGAGGTGGCTGCTGAGCTCCCTTGAGTAGCCAAGCTCGTAGTTCATTTATGTTTTCCTTTTTTGTGTGTTTCTTTTCTCGTTTTGTATCGCAGCACTTATGTGACATACTTGTGTGAAACCTCATAATCAATTATCGCGTCATGTGAAACATGGATATTGAAAAAAAAGAAATCGTGAGAGGGTCGGAAACATTACGATCCTTCTTCCACATTGTGTGAATTTCTTCCTTCTCGTCTCAGAGGCGCCTTTGCAGATTTTTTCTCACTGATTTCCTCCTGAAGATAGAAAACAGAGGACGTTACTCATTCATATGAGAATGATCTCTGGAAGAGCCATCACGTTAACGGTCCTTCTCGTTGCTACAGGAGCACTTGCCCTTCCTGCCCCAACCGTCGTCTTCACTCGCAATGCCAATAATTTCTACCAGGGATGCGTGGCAACGTGCCCTGTCACGGTGGTCTCCAACACAAGCGCATTTGTGTGCTACACTGACGGCATCAGTGGAAATCAAACGGTCCAATACGTCAACCCACAAGTTGCAGGTGCCAACGGCGTGCAGGCAGGCTTCGCCGGCAAGAACACTTTTATCTACCCACCGATTGCTGTCAGCCCAACTTCCGCCGTCGCGTTTGCGTCCGGTGTCAACGACAGCTTTTATGTGCTGTTTAACTCGACAAATCCGCAGGTTCAGTACGTGAATCGTCGCGGCAGCGTCGCTGATGTCGTCTACGCTCCAGATTTGGGCATGAGCTTCGTGCCCATCGGTGTCATGCCGCCTAAAGTAGGCTGGTATGACTCGATTGAGGCGTTTGACATTACGACCAGCAACAACGAATCATTGAAGTGGTCTCGTTCGTTTAACGTCCCTGTGAACTACCCGTACACCACACGCATGTCCACCCCAGTGTACTACAAAGGCTTTCTCTACGTTGCGACTCGGGATCGTGTCTATGAGCTGAATGCCTTAACCGGCGCCATCACAAAGAACGTGTCCGACCCCTGCAACTTCGGCCTCCAAGAGGACCAGTGGATTATGCTGCAAGTGGTCTCTGTGGGAAGTGATGAGAACGGATCGTTGGATGCCTTTATCCTCACTGCTAACACGTCCACTGCACAGATGCCGCAGATCTCTGTGTGCCGTTTCAGTCACAATACTTTTAACTATGAATGGAGGACGGACTATGACGACAATGTCCGCATCGACGATGTCATTGGTGCGATGGGCACTTTGGTGATCACTGGCCTGCTGACTGATATCACAGCTGGGTACATCACGTGGACCATCGACGTCACTTCTGGCGTGCATGGAGGCACCATCACGCGATTTGAACAGGATAAGATGAGCTTCCCTGCCATTCTTGCTCAGCCAGTGGGGGGATGCCAGTCAACGGTTGTTCTGCAGGTGCAAGGAAACCTGACAGCGTACTGCCAGACGGACGTCACGACCGCGATCTGGACCTCGCCCTACGGTTGCACATTCCGTCCCACGATTGTCAACCAGACCAACAGCATCCTCTGTACATCATGGGGCACATCTGTGCAACATTTAGACAGCTACGGCCTCCTCATTTGGCAGAACTCTGCTATCAAGGCGTACTTCACAGCGTCGGTGGTGAACAACCTCGCTTGGGTCGTTGACCAGCACGCAACGGTGTACGCACTGACCCTCGACGCGTTTGTGCCTCCCCCACCCCCACAGCCCACCGTTATCTATCGAAACCAAGTGTCTCAGTCAGTCGCGAGTATCACCTCTATCTGTCCACCGACGATTCAAAGCTCCTCCAGCGCGTTTGTCTGCTACAAAAACAACGGTACGGATACCCTGCAGTTCGTGAACCCGTTAGACTCCACTCGCAACGGTAACCCCATCCCCATTCCCGGCAGCACAGACTTCTTCGTGTTCCCGCCCATTGCCGTCGGTCTCAGCACAGCTGTCGCATTCACTGCTGATCCCCGTTCCAGCTCCTACGTGGTCTTCAACAACAACAACCTCGTGACCCTCAAAGACCGCGCCGGTAGTACCGCTCAAGTGACGTATGCCCCAGCGATTAATACCAGCTTTGTGCCCTTCGGCGTGAGCCCAAGAGTCGGATGGTATGATTCCCTAGAGGCATTGGATAACAACGCAACCACCGAGCAGTCGTCGATTCGTTACAGCCTCACCTTCCCAGTGCCGTCCGGATACAACTACACGAATAGCATCTCCACGCCAGTGTACTATGGTGGGTTTCTGTTTGTTGCGACGCGAACAAAGTTCATCAAGTACAACGCGACGACTGGAAGTCTCATGGCAAGCATCACGAACCCGTGCAACTTGACTGCGGCAGCAGGCCCCCTTACCATGACTGTGGTGACCTTCGGGCATGACGCCAACGGGCCTTTGGATGCGTTCGTCATGTACGCCAATACCTCCACTGCGACTGGTGTGAGCTTCTCCGTGTGCCGCGTCAGTCACTCCTCAGGATCTCTCGAGTGGCAAGTTACCCTCAACGACGACTTCTTCGTGATGGACGTCACGGGTGCGAACGGTGTGGTGCTTGTTTCTGGACAGGTGCGCAGCATTGCCAACACCCCCTACTCGTTTGCCGTGATGAGCCTTGACGTGACCAATGGTGGTCGCCAAGGCACGTTGTTCCGCACCCAGAAGGACGCAAGCAGCTTCCCCGTTGTGCTTGCACGCCCTATCAACGCTTGCGCCGAGACGATTATTCTGCAAGTCGACGGAAAGCTCTCTGCGTACTGCACTGAAACCATCGCATTCGCCCCTGAGTGGACAAGCGACTTCACTTGCACGCATCGACCATTGATCGATGCAACCTCGAACAGCATTTTCTGTACGACATGGGGCACTAGCGTGCAGCGCCTCAGCAGTGCCGACGGCTCTGCCATTTGGCAGACGCAGTCCGTCACTGGTGTGTTCACGCCCTTTATTGTGGACGGTATCGTCTGGGCTGTCGACTTACACGCAACTCTGTACGCTTTCTCATTCGAGCCTGCTGGCGTCACGACAACCACCACCACCACAACTGCTGCTCCGGCGACAACGACGACAACGGCGGCTCCTGGAGCCACAACGACAACCCCAGCCCCAGGTGGCACGCACGCGCCAAACGTACCGCCCACTACCACTACTGCCGCTCCAGGAACTCCGCCACCGCAGGGCGAAGCCCCGAGTGGCCTTGGAGCAGGTGGCTCCGCTGGCGTTGCGATTGCTGTGATTATCGTAATTGGTGCAGCTGCAGGTGGCGCATTTGTGTACCATCGCCGCAACGTTCGCCGCAAAGCCTTCCGTGACACTCGTGTGAACGATGCCATCAACGAAGGTGGATATGGTGGCCTCGAGTAGTGAAGCGCTGCCTTTTTTCTTGGAAGGTGAACCACCGTTGCAAAAGAAGGTTCTCAAACAACAAACAAAAACCACAAAAAAAGTAAACCAAAAAAGCGTTGCTTGAGCATTGTGAAATCAAGAACCAGAAAACAAAGAAACAATATCAAAAAATTGACCCCCAGGTCCCGCACACACAACACCACGTCGCTCGAATTGGAAAAGAATGCACAACACTTCGGTTTCCGCTATCGATAACAAACTGTCAATGGGAGGATATCGTGTGCATCTAGATCGCGCTCATGAGGGTTTTTTTTGTTTTGTTTTCTTTTATTTTTTCTTTCAGAACATATCATATCGTGGAAGTTAGACCCCCACGGATTATCAGCGACGCTCACATCAAAAGATTACTTTTACTCCTCCCTCACAAGTTCATTTTGGGTGAACCGACATGGGCTCATCCTGCAGTCTGTTGGACTCAGAGCAGCAGCAGCAGCAGCATCCCCGCAAGAAAGGTCAGCAACAACAGCAGCAACGCCGAAAGAAGAGCTCAACTGCGGCGTCATCCTCGACAACAAATAACAACAACAATATCAGTACATCAGTTTCCTCACCTGCTCATCGGAATCGCTCATTTCTTAAGCGCGACTTCACTCTCGAGAAGTCAGGCCGTCGGGATCCCTCAACAGCCAACGTAACGAGTGGCATCGAATCACAACAACAACAAGCACCCAACCCTCTGGATGCCAATAGTGTCAGAATCGCTGCAGCTGCAGCTGGTTCGTCGTCGCAAGCACCTGTCAAGTCTCCTCAGCATAGTCAACAACAACAGCAATCCCTTATCGAGGCTCAGCCACGAAGCTCAACTCCTGTAGAGATTGCGGACACAACGGAGTACCCTCCCACAATAGCAACAATAGAACGCAACGATCTTGTGATGGGTGCGGCGTCCTCGTCACCGCCACCACCACAGCAACAACAACAGCAGCAGCAGCAGTTGTTCATGCCAGTGGAGTCAGCATTATTCAGCGGAGGGGATCCAGTGGGCCTCGTCGCAGACGACCCATCACAGTTTGTGGTGCCCTCTGTCTCCACACATCGATTCAGCGTCTCGCAGAACAGCACAACAACTCGGCAAACCACACAGCGACACTCTGTGAGCACTGTCATGGAGGAGGGGCTCCACCTTTCCGACTCTGCGCCACCACATTATCAACAGCACCGCTCGTCTGTCGGTAGCAATGTAGTCGTTGCAGCTGCAGCGGCCGCACCCCTACCACCACCGCCCTCAATGCTCACTGGTGTCGCGGGCCCAATAAGCTCTGTCTCTCCACAAGGGGCGGCCATCGTGAATGATTTTTCTGGCATTGTTGATCCGTTTACTTGTAGCGTAAGTGCTTTTGATACCGCTGGGAAGAGCGGGCAAGAGTTTTCATCTCTTAGCTTAGGTGAGCAGCGCCAGTTGCAGCAGCAGCAGATACACTACTGGTAGTGCTGTTCCGGATTCGCCACATCCGTCGTCCAGCAACGGGATGCTATCTGCGGAGGCCCTGGGGCGACCTCTTGCCGTGTCAGGAATGAAGCCACTTGTGAGCATCACCACCGCTGATGTTGGAGGCGGCAGCGTCGTTATCGATGAACTTCCGTTGTTTGCCAACGAAACGGTGTCTTTACCGAAAGCTCCTCCAAGGTTGTCGAGCACCGCAAACCCTCCGACAAAAGATAGGCGTGATGGCTCACCACCAATGCAGGAGGGTCAGAAACACCGCAACAAGCAGCTTCGCCCCCTTTCTGCAAAGAGGACCAATAGCAATCTATTTTCCATGGCAGACCGAACGGACAGTCGATCCAACGGCGGTGGTGGTGGCAACAACCCAACACAATTACAAACAACTATTATAAGTAGCAAAGCAGCGTTGTTGAAGCCATCGTTCGATCCAACACGATCATCTGCCGAGACCTCCTCACGTTCTATTATTCTTGCAGTGTTTCTCAATCCAAAGGCGGAAGAAGCGATTTCCAACTGGATCGACACGTGCGATCAGGGAAAGAGAATGCCCCTTTCTGATCCGCAACTAAGTCATAACGTTGCCTGAGAGAGATGACACGGCTCGTAAAAAACGCAAGGCATGCAAAGAATCATTTTGTCGATTTGAACAAACAAAATATGGCACATTAAACCAACGCTGGCTGTGTTCGTGTTCTCTTCTCTCGATAGCATCGTTTGTATCATTTTGGGTTTTTTGTGTTGTGGGTTTTTACAGTGCCGATGTTGCACAGCTTGTAAGAAAAGCCGATACTTCTGTATTGGCTTTTTTTCCCCCTATTGAAACCAGACTCGAAAGACAACATCTTTTTCTTCTCCGTTCCTTTCATCCGTTTCATCGAAGAGTTGCACTAGCAACGTCTCTAAACTGGCGCACTCGCTGACTTCTTTTTTTTTCTTTTTGGTCCCATCGCGTGATTGGTTTAGTTTGTCTGAAGCGGG
>CYKH01001755.1:4928-16392 GCA_001460835.1 Bodo saltans
ACGAAGAAATCGTCAACTAGCGACCGCACTTCCAGGTGGTGGTGCTGGAGTTGTGTTTGTCGACCAACAGCGACCTACTGGCGCCGAAAGCAGCCTTCTGCTGACAACATCCTCCATTGTCTCTTCCTCCATCCAGACTTCTGCTGCTAAACTTCCCAGTGGAAGCCCTCGTCAACGTGTGGTCATGGTTGAGGAGCCCCTTGCGCTAGAGTCCCCTCGATCCAACAACCAGAACAACAGTAACACTGCAAACGTTCAAAAGCAGTTTGTGTCTGCCGTAACTGTAGCGGCGGGTACGAGCTCTGAGCTCAACACTAGCACGGACTCCAACAGCAGCCCATCTTTTGGACCGCGAGTGGAAAGTTTTTCCGAGGGGTCACCGTCATCTGCCTTGGTGAACAGCGCGTCAAGTTTTACCCTTGGCAGTGGCGATGGGCTTGCAAACCGCCGCCTTCGACGTGCACGGGACTCGATGATTATTGCACGCGACCCAAATGCGCACCGCAGTTACGTCTTGGAGAAGAGTGCCGAAAAGCTCGTCGAAAGCGTTGAAGAAGAAGATGAACACGATCATGCCCAAAATCGAGCATCTTTTATGAGTGGTCTACCACCCCCGTCGGGAGTCAACACTCGTCGAGGCAGCTTAGAAACATTAGGCTCATCAACTTCCACCATTGACTTACCGTCTCCATCATCACACGGCGGTAGACATCATGATGAGGGAGAAGATGATATCCACTACCAACAGCAACAGCAACAGCAACAGCAGCAACCGATTATCACGTCTCCTATGCTAGGTAGCTCCTCCACAAGTAACAACAACTTAGGATTCACGCACGACTCCATCGCACTGGCACACGATCCCGCAGGACATAAAGACTACGTGCGTCAACACGCCGAAACATTTTCTGCTCTCAGTAGGATGGAATGGGACGCTGTTGAGCAGCAACGTCAGCGACTGTTTGATGACGATGCGCAGCGTGCAAAGCTAAACCATCTTAGTGCACAGCATCAACTGCAGCAGCAGTATTCGCAATTCCTGGGCGGTGCTACGCCGTTCAGTGGCAGTAGTGATAGCAGCGAGGCGACATCGGCGCTGGCTCGGTTGAGACAACTACAAATGTCTATCCCTTCGCATTCATCGTCAACAGCGAACGCGCCACAAACATCATCCCCATCGTCAGCTGTTCCTGCTGCCCAATCGACCCTTCCCTCGGTGGTTGCCAACGCCACTGTCCCGTTGATAGAGCGCGAATCGGCGTTGAAATGGATCCAGCAAGAAGCACGTGCTCGTATCATGCAGCAAAACACGTCAGTGGAAAGGACGTGGGCAGTTGATTCTCTCGCGCGTGAAGTGATGCCTTCTGCAGCAAACGGAGGATATCACTCCGCCGCGACATCTGCACTCGCCGCAGGAACGGCATTGGCCGCTGCGTCGTCCCTCGGCAACGACCCAAACTTGCTTCTTGAGCAACGCCTTGCGCAAGTGATGGGTCGCCTGCTTACCCAAGACAGCGTCTTCTTGTACCAACAAGCTCTAGACGCCATGCTTATCGACAACGCTGCCTGGTCACTAGAAGCAATGAACCTGTATCGTGAATTCGTGGCGACAATGCCGCCAAAAACAAGGGAGGTGGAAGTTCAAGCACCGGAGGGTGGGCTTTTGCAGAAAGATTCAGGGACCGATGCGCGTCAACCACCAGGCTTTACTCCCAGCTTTCCCCTTGGAGACGCGTCAAATGTTGTCGTTTTCAGTTCCAGTCGCGTTGCAACGACTACCACAACCACCACCACCACGCAGCAGCAGCAACAACAGCAATTAAGCCAAGGTAGCGGCAGTAGCCACGCAGACAACATGCACCCCTCAATGTCGGAAGACGAAGAGAATGAGCTCTTGGCTCGCCTGCAACGAATTCGCGCACTTCGTGGCGATGCGACGTCGTCGACTGTGTCTTCAGCGGCAGCGCCTTATCACAACGGCACAACGCAACAACGCCAAACCACAACGCAGCACCAACCTGCGCCAACTTCCAACGTGACTAGGTACCCTCCCCATGAAGTCGATGACGTTGGTGCTTCATTTTTTGTGGCTGAAGTGCGGCGACATCGATTTCCTAGATTGATCCACACCCCCGAGGTGCCCGTTGAACTGCGTCGCAGTGATTCTGGTGCTGCTCTTGCTAGAATTTCTGGGGCCGTTTACGCGCAGCCTGCAGCGGAGGTCGCTTTTGCGCACCCACCACCGCTGTCGCCCGTGCACCCTCAGCAGCGTTCAACATTGCCGCTTGGGTATTCCCCTGTTCCAACCGGACAGCAGCAGCAGCAGGCGTTTGCAGCGAGCAACAGCACGCCAGCTGGATTCTACCGTGCCCAACAGCATCCGCAAGGCGGGTACAGCCCAGCCAGCTCCGTGATCAGCACCCCTCCTCCCCCTCGAGAAGACGCAGCAGCGGGAGCATCGGCAATGTTCCCGGTATTTTCCAAACCAAGTCCTCGCAACGGTGTGCAGCAGCATCATCACGCAGCCGCATCCTCGACGCCCAACGCCACCGCGGCTGCAGTGTTACGGTGGGACGTCAAGCGCAGCGGGAACGTGTTAATCTCCCAATCTGGAACGCTGACCATGTCAGACTCTAGCAGAGCCCTCAAAGCTCTCCACGAGGATGGGACGCTAGCGGCTCAAGATAAATCTACCGTGTCCATCCCAATGTTTGCACTTGGTACAGTTGGCATATCGCAAGGCGATCTTGTGTTCGAGGCGCGGTTTGAGCTCCGGGCCTCCAAAGAAGCGCTTCCTGCCGCCGCCACATCATCTTCCGCACGGCAAGCGACGTCTGCGTCAGGATATCGGGCAGGTCAACGTGCGTCGCTACACAAAACGTACATTGGGGTCGCGTCGAAGTATTACCGGGGGGCCTCTCGCTCCACTCCGGCATACTTGTACTGCAGCGACGGCACCATCTCCGCAACCTCAGCGCTTTCCAACCCGCAGTCGACTGCAGAAGCGATTCCGTACGGCCGCCCGTTCCATTCTTCTGCAGTGGTGACAATCCACCTGAGCTTCAGTCGACGCGAGCTGAGCTTTGCGGTCGATGGAGTTCCCCAAGGTGTTGCGTTTAAGTTTCAGCGACAAGATGACCCTGAACCACTCTTTCCGCTTGTGGTATTTACGGGTGATGGTGATAGCTGCGCCTTCCAAGCACCCTCCCTACCTCCGCAGTCGTCGTCTGTTTTCGGGCCTCCCTCAGCGATGAGGACGCGTTCTAGATCTCCTCCGCAGCGGAATCAGTTGGCTGGTGCTGCAGGTGGTACTGCCTACTCGGCGAACCGTAATGGGGGCGGTCACAGCTATCGTGCAGACGCGTCCCCGCTTGCGCCGCAAAATGTCTCTCGGCCTCTGTATTAGGATGCTAGGGTGATTCAGATTCAAGGAGGCGAGACATATCCTACCCTCTATTCCTCCGTGATCTTTTTTAGTACGATAGAGCTTGTGGTATTTACGGGTGATGGTGATAGCTGCGCCTTCCAAGCACCCTCCCTACCTCCGCAGTCGTCGTCTGTTTTCGGGCCTCCCTCAGCGATGAGGACGCGTTCTAGATCTCCTCCGCAGCGGAATCAGTTGGCTGGTGCTGCAGGTGGTACTGCCTACTCGGCGAACCGTAATGGGGGCGGTCACAGCTATCGTGCGGACGCGTCCCCGCTTGCGCCGCAAAATGTGTCTCGGCCTCTGTATTAGGATGCTTTAGGGTGGTTCAGATTTTCAAGAGAAGGCGAGACATATCATACCCCTATTACTCCGTGATCTTTTTAGTACGATAGAGAAAATCAAACGATCCTTGCGGGGGGTTGTAATTCTTAGATTTTTTTATATTCAGCCTCCAGATGTCGTCATTCGGGAATAAAGTCTGATAACTTCAGAGAGCATTATTCTCCTTTGGTTGCTTCGTGTATTATCGAAGAAAAAGGTCTATTCTTCAGTTTTCACCGAGAGGTGAACCAGAAAATCATTCGAGAAAAAACACCTTTGTAACGGTATCAAAACAAAGAAAAATAACGAAATATGGCAACGCATCAAGGTATCGACCTCGACGAGCGTCTGAAGCGGTCTTATGGCTGTCAAGTAGTTGGAGGGGGACGTGAGTTGGGGGAGGTCATGGCCGACTGCACTCCTATTGCGAGCCGGCAGCACTCCTCTAGGCGACACATGGACCCCAACTCAAACAAGTCGCGAAGCTCTTCTACCAGGAGCAATCCGAGTCCCGTGCATGTTGTTCAGAAGGAGTACTCAGGCACGCGTCGTCGTAATATCTTTCACCCATCCATGACACCAAGCGAAGGTTCGGTGTCGTCAACGTCAGGGTGTGCGGTGAAGCACCACCAAGAAAGTGAACATAATGAGAGTGGCGCTGCGACTGGAGCCACGTCGTCGCTCGCATTGAGCTCATCTGCTGCTCCGTCGTTATCAAATAGTAACCACTATGGAGTCGCAAGCACAGCAGTGGGTGCTGCGACCGTTTCTTCACTCAATGGTGTGGGAGGTGCGGCGACGGCGCCCCCAACGGCATGTTCATCGCCTCATGTTTTCATCGTCCCCTCGGTGCTCGAACATCATTTCGTCGGCGCCGCAACAACGCGAGAACAAAGTTCAGACACGTTTCTCCCGTTCGGCGACCTCGGCAGCTTCGCTCCGCCGCTGTCGCCGCTGCACACGTTTTACGATGCCGACGAACAATTTAGTGACGACAGCCAGCACTGTGCTGACGACGATGAAGATGGGTTTGCACTCTACACCGAAGATCTGGCTGCTTTTAGAACGTGGCGAAAACAATCCGCCGCCCAAAATGAGTTGCAGACGCGACACCATTTCTTATCAAAATTGATGTTCTCCAGTTTAGAACAACGAAGCCGTAGAGTCCTCATGGAATTTGAATTCTCAGAACGAACGCACGCACGAAACAAATTCTTGGACGTCATTTCCTCAGAACCACCATTAAGAAGCCACGGTCAGCAAGGCGTGGCGGGGCCAGTGACAACTTCGTCTTCGTCTCCACCCACTTCTCACCCATCAACGACGTCGGCGGCGATGACAATGGCATCCAGTTTGCTAAATGATCAGAAAGCTGCGATTCAATCTCTCGCTGGCCAACTGGGCACCGTCCTCAAGTCCGTGAACGCCATCCAGCATCAACGAAACGTTGTATCAGAGGCTCATGAATTGTCCCAACAACACTTTCATCACATTCTTGGTAAATTCATGAGATTGTTTCATCGAGAAGCAAGGGATCGGCAACGCGTGTGTCAAGAGATGCATGAAGCATTCGGTGATATTGTCGCGTCGCACCATCACACCGTTGTCGCGCGCTTGTGCCTCCGTGACGCAGCCGCACAACAACAGAATCACAACAACAGTCATAACGCAACGGTTCTTGCAGACTCGACTTCAACAAGCATCCGGCAAAGTGTTGATGTTGAAGTACAGCGAATGTCGATGGTGCTTGCCGTGCAATTGGCAGAAGCAAAGTCATCGTTCGAAGCACAACTGCGGCATCAGCACGATGTCGAGCATCGAGCCTACCGAAATGAAATTGATGAGAAGTTGGCAGTGCGCCGTAAAGCGGAACTTCAGCTGCGCGAAGAAATTGCGCGGCTGAAATGTCTCCTCGCCAGCGCCTACGGAACTATCGATCCGCCCAACATGCCATCACTGGATCAAGAGCTGCATCAGCTTCCATCGTTTCACGCCAAGGTGCAACAAGAAGTGGAGCGAACACTGCGCGCGTCTGCCAGCACTGCAAACCAATCCACCGTCTATATCCCGCCTCCATCGTTGTCGCAGCACGCGCCGTTTCAAGGATGCATGTTTCCGCAACCTTCACTCACGGAAATGCCCTCGTTCTTAGCCCCAACAGACCTTTCAACGGATGCTCCCAACGCAACAGCAAGCGCCTCCTCCGGCCCCAGACAAACAGGAACGCACTTGTACCTCCTGTCGGCGCCTGACGCGCCTTTAAGCCCTGGAACTGAAAACTTAGTTGACTTTAGCTGGCAAAGTTAGCAAAAAGGACAGCGAAAAGTACCATTTCATGCTCAAATGGAGGTACCAGCTCATAGACTAACTTCGTATTGTTCGTTTTTTTTTGTTTGTTTGTTTGTTTTGAAAAGGAGAAGCAACAGAATCACGTGCCCTCCCCCACTCAACAACATGAGGGGAGAGAATCATAGAATGCTTTCATGTTCACTTTTTTTTTTTGTTTTCTCCTTTTTCTTTTTTCCGAAGGCCGTACGTTCTTCAGCGGTGTCAAGGGTATTTTTATTGTGTGACTTCTGTAATTTGAGACAAAGTTCATTGGTGTGATTCGTGTGTTTTGTGCACTCGCGAGGATTTGATCTTTCGAGAGGAGATAGCTCGTTGTGACATACTATCGAAGACGATTACGTGGCAACTCACCTCTCTAAAGTTTCAAATATCTGCTACACTTAACACATGTGCAAAAAACAAATCCTAAATCATTTTTCTTGGGATTTTTGTTTTCGCAATTACCCATTTCAACTTCTTCTGAGCAAAAACAACGCTTGTGCGTTCTACCCCCGTGTTGTGTGCTTGCTTCGCTTTCTTCTACTTTTTCCCCCCTTCGGTCACCTCACAGCTCCTGTCGCCCATCCCCTCCATATGATCACCTCGAACAATCTCCGCATGAAACTAACACACAACAAAGCCTCCGATCAATGTGCTGCTACAACATCTCCGTTGCTAGTGTTCGATTTTTGTAAACCTTGTTTGCTCGCTGTGTTTTTCCCCCGCAAAAAAAGAAAAGCGGATATCAGCGTTAAGATACCGCCGAACTTCGTGTCGCTCATATGGCAGAACTTCACATCATCGGTGAAGTGGTCGGAGGAACAAATTTCGCTGGGCACAGTTTTTTCTGCGTCTTCGAGCTCGTCCATGGAGGACAGTGGTCCCACTTAGAGGGCAGGACTCGAGGCTCTACGCACATTATGGAGAACCACATCGATGGTGTTGTATGGTGCTTTCCGATCGATGTGCACTATGTCGCCCAAAGTGTGCAAGGCTGGCCAAAGATTTCCATGCAAGTTTGGAGCATTGACCCCTACGGTCGGAAGGATCTAGCTGGTTACGGCACTTGCTATGTGCCACTCCCGTCCCCACGGGAAGAGCTTGTAGAAGTCTCGACGTGGAAGCCTAGCTTCTGGCACCCAAACGGAATGGTCCGGCTGTATCAACAAGTACGACAAGTCGTCATGGGTGGTAACCCCGTTCTTCGAGATGATACATTAGTACACACGAACGATGCGAGGTACAAACTTCACACCATTGCTGGCGGCACGGTCACACTTCGCCTTAACGTGACGGTACGAAAAGGTGCCGCCATTGGACTGAAGTTCAATTGAGAGAGACGCAACGACAACACGACAAAGTCATAGAAATTTTCATCAAATGCCATAGGAGGCACATTGTTCTTAGATGACGTTTTCACCGCCAACATACACCCATACACATCTACGAACAACCTGCTTCTGTTTAGAATCTCTCTCCCTCGTCGCAGCACACTTTTTTTTATCGATTATCTGATTTCTATTGTCACTTGAAACAAAAAAAAATAGAGGAGGAAGAAGATATTTGTGTCGACGACATAAACGAGGTGAAGAACACATGGCGACGCCACTCACCTTCTACATACGCCTCGAGGCCCTCCTTCAAGTCGTGGATTGGGGCACGCACACTAAGCCCACACGGACAACAACATCAGGAGGAACAACGCTTACTGCATTCCTCGACACAGAAACGTTACGGCATATCCCCGGAGCGCCGCGCCAAGGTCGTGTCACGATTCACTCCCCGGCCGCACACTCTTCTCGCAACCCAACGACCTCCACAACTGCTGGTACAGTTTCCGTTGTATCGTTTGCAGTGTTTCCGTTTGCCGATTTCCTGTTGTCGCTCCTCCGAGGCATCGGCTGCCACGTTGTTATCTTCACAACAAACTTTTCTCTTTCTGCTGCCACCGAACTTATCGCTGCCGCTGGGTGGTCTTCCCTCAGTGTCGTCAGTGTGAGAGACGCGTTGCCGCAATCCTCCCCAGTTTTGGCTGGGGCTCCTGTTGGAATTGGTCGTCGCTTAGCTGGTGGTGGGGCAGGGAGCACTGCAACTGTGAGAACGGTCGTTCTCAACACTACGCACTTGGGCATATCGAGCTGCAATTGGAGCTCCTTTGTCATCGTGGATCTTCAACAGAATCAACATCCGGCAGCAGCAGTGCCATCGTATTCCTGGAGCAGCTCATTGCTTCCGTACGTCCTGCAGGTGGACCATTTGACTGTTGATTTGGTCGCCTCTACTGTTGCAAATCATCAAAATGATAGAAACGGCAATGTCGTCTCTGCGACCAGCCTCGCGGCTTCGTCATCTTCCAAGCGTCAACAGAACTTTCAGCATGAGAAGCCTGCTCAGATTCACGTGGAGGCCGTCAATAAGTTGCTGCGGGCGGCTATGACCTCCCTCGGCCTCCTCTACATGCTGCACAAAGCACTCCGAGTCTTCGAACTGTTTACATCAGGCATTGCGTCTGGGGATGTAAGGGATCATCCAGTGGATGCTGCGCTCCCTGCCTTTGGGGACGTAAGGACTGCCATTCAACTGGCGGAGTCGTCCCTTTTTCGTGGCGTCACATTCGACATCCAGGCTGCCGGGACGTCGCTGAAAGACAACTTTGTCACTTGGGAAGCCACTGAATTTGCCTTGCGGCTGCGCGAATATGGCGCCTCTGTCGCACTGCTTACTGGCAGCAGCAGCAGCAGGAAGGCGGAGGGGCAGCTAGACGAAGTGCAGCCCAACGCTGCATCAGTAGCTGCTGAAGATCACACGTCACTATGTCGCCATTTTTGTGTTGTGGTCTCGTCATTTGCTGCAGGGTCGTCGTCCACCAGTAGTAGCGACGAAGAAAACGATGACGAACACATCGACGAAAACCGCCGGCCTCTCGCCCATCCTGTCGCAACACCTTCGGTATCGCCAGCAGCAATGACGATGACAGCGAACCAAGATTGGGTGGCTGCGTGTGTCAATGCGTGGTGCATCCTCCCTTGTCACTCCACCGTCGCATTCACAGTGGCGTCCCTTGATGAGCTTGCCGAGCTCAACGCGGCTGCTGAAGAAGATGATGATGACGATGACGATGGGACGGGCATGGGGGAGCAGAAGGAAGGACTCTATCAGCAAAGCGCAACAGCAGCAAGAGAGCTCGGAGAAAACGTCGGCGTTGACATCCATCAACCACTATCGGAATCCACGTTTCAGTTCGCACACCATAAACGGCTCCATGAATTCCTTGTTGCTCACTTAATGTTGTTGCTTGCACCCCCGGTGGACTGCGTGGATGCCCCGCAGGGCTGCTCATCATCGTCGTCACTGCCGCCATTTCCGCGGCAAACCCTTCACTCGATACTTGCCGAGTGTCATGTATCGAGCGCTCCACTCGAAGACAGCGCATTTCTGAAAATGATGTGTCAGGAGGTTGGATTTACCTGTGCAGATGCGCAACAGCAACATGAACAACACAACGGTGAAGAAGTTGTGTGCCATCATCAGAACCTATTCTCAGGATTCTACTCGCGGCGACGATCCGCTGGACTTCAGAGCAACAGTGCTGGCGTGGGAGGCTCGCCAATTTCCGAACCATCCGAATCTTCAATCTCGGAGCAAGTGCTTACTCACGCGAAGCGCATCAAAGAAACGCTCGCGTACGAAATCAGCAAGTCCATTTCTCGACCACCTCGGCAGGACGCAGCGACCCAAACGTGGGTTGTCCGGACAGCATCCACGAAAACAATGACAGATGTTGTCACCATGAAAAACAAAGACCCTCAGGAAGCTCCTTCGCCTGCTGTGTACAACAACAACTCTGCAAGTAGTGCGATTACGTTACCGACTGGCCCTGTTGTTGGATCAAAACAACCAGCTCCTTCCAACGTTACAGCCGGGCGAAAAGACACCGGGCCGCCAGTGCAGCGTCGCGACGACGGAGTACTTCCGAACTATGGCAGCGCGCCTGCATATCGTGATGAGACAACCTCGCCACGCTCAGACCCTGTTTCCAGCGGCGGCAGTATTGGCTTTCAGCCGCTTATTCGCAACAACGCCCACAGTGATGCGGGACGAGGAGATTCGCGCTTGCACCACGATCAATCGTATCCGTATGAATCGTCCACTCACAACAACTCCTCACATTCAGTGCCGAACAATTTTATCGTTCCGCGCGCCGCCAGGGATGACAATTCTGGTTTCCACTCAAAGCAGTATGAGCAGCGCGATCATCCAAGGCCTCCCACTCCTCCTAAAGAGCCTCCTAGGCCCGATCATAGAATTGAAGGCATGGTCGCTTTGGCCAACGCCACACCAGCAGGTTCGATTGGCTACGCCATCACAGGGGATTTTCTTCCAGACTTCATCACTGTGGAGCTCCCGTTGTACGCGTACGGACTACAGCTCGACCCGAAAACACCAAACAAAGCACTGAAAGCGTTTGTGTCCGCTGACAAGAGAAAACTCGAAGGGGTCACTGTACAGCTTCTACCTGCACCTGACTGGTTTGCTCGCAACGCACCGCGCGCTGCGTCTTCGTTCGCAAGCTGGTGCACATTGCTGTTGTCGTTTTCGAGTGAATCAGAAGCAAGACTTTTCGTCGGTGACACTTGGTTTCATACCCTCACTGGAAAGTCACAGAAAATGGTGAAACTGCTAGAAGGAGAAACATTATCGCCAGTGGTTGGGACGACTTCTGTATCATCGACGACAACAACGCAACAATCAACAGCAGTAGCGCAATCGCGAGACGTTTTCACGTCGGCCCCTCTGTTTTCTTCGTCTGATGTGGACCGCCGCTCTCACAATGATGATCGGCAGCGCTCCGACTCACCTAGGAGCCACAACCACAAACGCGCAAGGTCGCCCCCGGAAAGTCATTATCCCTCCGGCGGCATTGACGCGCTTTCTGCGCAACTTACCGCTGACGAGCAGTCGGTTCTTGTGAACGTTGGCAGCTCCGTTGGTCAACTGCATGCTGATCCTAGAAAGTTGGAGCTGCATTGCCATAAGCATCTCGGAAGCTTTCCTAGAGAGCAGCAACTTATTTTGTCGGCCGTGCGCAAAGCTCTACTGCTACAGCAACAGTCGGAGGGAGAGCCGCGTCAACGAGGAGGAGGAGGAGCCCATCGAAGATGACAACTCTTTGGAGGATGATTGCACCCTCGCAGAGGAGGAACACTTCTACAGACAGACAACACAGATTATCCATTTGCCACATGACGTTTACTCTTAGTCAGCAAAAAGGATCTGCCCCATCCAAAAATGATCCTGTGCAAGAGTGCGTCGTGATTATTAACACCCTTCTTCTCTCTTCTTTTTGGAAAGAACGAGAACAAGAATTTAGTTTTTACAATCAACAAG
>CYKH01001755.1:16692-35448 GCA_001460835.1 Bodo saltans
GATTCGTCTTTGTGTAGTTGTTAGGTTGTTTTTTTTTTTTTGTTTCTATTATGTCCCGTTTGAACGCGCGAAGCATTATTCACCACTTTTTTTTTTTCTTTCTTGCCGTCTTTTGTGAATCAGTCGACCTCTCACACTCTACAGCGAGTTACGCATTCCTGCCAGTTAACGACATTTCCCCCATCTCATCCAAATGGCGGCAAGCACCCAAGCAGTAGCAGCAGCCAATTCCGCTGCTGCAGCTACTCCTGCATCACCAGCCCAGCCCCATTGCTTTGTCTATGTCAATAACGAACGCGTCGAGCTGATGGAGGATCGTCGTCTTTTCCTCTTGGGAAAGTATCCTGAAGGTACCATTCTCGTAGATCCCAGTTTTATGCCTCCCCGCCCCGTTCCGATGAGCACCCTTGACGACGAACGCGGCGTTACCCTCCGTAAACTGCTGCCCAATTCTCATTATCACGCATTCCGTGTGGACCCCAACACCGGAGAGCGTGTCCCAGTGCACGTCCCCATGCGTTATCTAGTTGTTCACAATTTGCCCTCCAACGCTACTGCCGAGCTGATTGGCAAGTTTTTCGAACAGTTCGACTTTATCGTCGAAAGCGATATCATTAAGCCGCCAGGGCACCCAAATATGTGCAAAGGGCGTGGCTACGTGCAGTTCGCCAACGCAGACACCGTCCGCAATGTTCTGATGCAGTACCGCACGCTGCAGCTCAGCCCCACCATTACTGCGTGGCTGGACTACTCCGACACGAAGCCAAGAGGCACCACGTCAGCGCCGCCACCGCAGTACCATCAAACGAATACCACAACAACAACGACGGCAGCAACAACGACCACCAACGTCGCCTCCACCGCCTCAAGTGGCGGCACCTCTCCGACGGTTGCTGGTGCTCCAGTGATCACATTGCAGACCAGCAGTGGTGCCCCAGTGTCTGCCTTTGACAACCACCGAAGCAACAACAACAACAGCAACAATCTGGTGGCTGGTCGCGGACCGCTGGTTCACAACAGCAACCACCCTGTGCAGCAGCATCATAATCATCACCATCATCATACACACGCCCTTCACCACCACCATCACCACCACAGCCATCATCATCAAAGCCACCATACGAACAACACCGGCGCGGGCAGTGGCTCGATTTTGCCCGCTCCCGCACCCCCGGCAGCAGTGGCGACGACCAACCCTAACACGTACTACTTCGTCACGTACATCTACGAGGAGCACATTCAAACCTCAATTCGTGACGGAATTTTCTGGCCCACGAAAACAAATCAACGCACATTCTATCAACCCTTGGAGCACGGTGGGGTGGTGTACCTGATTTTCTTGTTGATGCACCGCCCGACCCTTTACGGCTACGCCCGCGTAACGTACCGAGACATGGTGAGGAATAAGAGCGCCAACTTCACGTTGGAGTGGATCAAGCACAGCGTCTTTTCTCTGGAAGCGGATTTAAAGAAGGCGTTCCCGCAGGAAACAATCTTTGGTGCGATGGACGGTACAAGCCTCAAGCCCGACGTGGGTCAAGCGGTGTGCGACTACCTTGAAGCGCAACCGTCACGTACGATGCCGACCGACTTACCGTACATCAACAACAGCAACTCCAACAGCTCATCATCACCGACTGCATCCGGAGCAGGAACGGGTACGACGACAACCTCCACCCCCTCGGTGCAGCGTACAAGCATTTCGACACCAACATCCGCTGGTGGCCCCTCTAATGCGAACTTCGTTCCCCAACCTCGCAGCGCCCAGAGCCCAACCAGCCAAGGCACCCCACTTGCCCTGCCAAGGTCCCACAGCAGCGGCCGTAAGTCGCCGCCGTAACCGCCTTCGTCGTTGTCGGAAAGTAGTGAGTGGGGTAGGTCGGGAGTAGTGGTAGTTGTTGTGGTAGTGGTGGTAGTAGTAGTGGTGGTAGTAGTGGTCGTAAGCGAGGTGGTAGTAGTCGTGGTAGGGGCAACGACAGGTGTTCCACCTGCTCCTCAGCCATTGATGCAAACGCCTCCGCCTGTGGTTCATCGCAATCCCAACCAGTACCCAGCACTCCCAGGCAACAACACGATCACCACCACCACCGCCGCCGCCAACACAATGGGCTCTCCTATGGCACATCACCACCACCAGCACCACATGCACCACCACCACCACCATCACCAACATCATCATCATGTGTCTCATCAGCACCATTTGAACTCCTCGGCTGCTGGTTCTGGTCCGCGAGCACACGGTGGTAGTGGAAGGTACGCACGGTAAACGGTAATCAAAAAAGAATTTATCGTTAACCAAGAGAGGAAGAGTTAGAGCAGATGACATAGTGTGGGCACAGCGTAACAACAAAAAGAAAACGAAACGATCGATGAGAAATGGAGAAATTGATGAAAAAACGACGAGCGTGGAACACAAACAATTGTCAGGTGATGGCAGGTGATGGCAATTTCACACCGTCACAACCTTCTTTTTTTTTGTTTCGTTTTGCTGTAATTCAAGAAAACCAACGGCGCCTCGCACACGCACTACTGTACGTGCACACTCGCATCTGATTATCAAAAAAAAAACGCTGCGGCGCAACCCTGAGTTAAGGGGGCAACCGCAGGGGGATGCCATTGCTAATTGCTGTGTCAACAAAGTGTGGTGTACGGGGACCTTTTGTGTTTTTTTATGTGCTTCACATCAAGTAAGAAAATCTCTATCACGCCTTTTTATTAAAGAAGACAACACATTCACACATGAATGAGCGCCCAACTGCACTGTATCTGTTACTAAGCGTCTGTTATCATTTTCATTTCTCGTCATTTGAGACATAGATAAAAATAGAGAAGCCCGCCAGTGATGGATTCTGAGTTTGCGTCGCGAATCGCATCGCTGGAGCGATCTATCGGCGCAGTCAGTTCAGATCGAGAGCGTTACTTGTCGTCAGCAGTGTCGAGTGCATTCACTCGAGGTGCTCACCAACAACAAAATAGCGGCGGTGGTGGGTTCCGAGTGACATTTCCTAGCAACGGAAGTAGTGGCGGCGTTGGGACGTCCTTTGCGTCTTCGAACGCCACGGATGACAACAGAAACCCCAACAACAAACATTACGACCCCTCAGCAGTGGCGCAACACTCTTCGCTTCGTAATCAGCGCCCTGGCGCTGCCTCGTCACACCAAACGCCGCCCGACTACGGCCTCCAGCAGCCGAGCTATGCTGCTGCTTCGGTCGCGGCAACTCAACACCTGTATGAAGCCGCACCTTTTATGCATTCACAACAGCAGCATTACGGAGCAAACGATTTTGTTGTCGTCGATCCCTATTCTGAGGCATTCAGTGTTTGCCCCAGATGTGCGCATCTAAGCAAACTAGAAGAATCACTGTCTGCAGTAGACGATCAGTACCGAGCTGAGCTGGAACACTTGCGCAAAATGGTGGCCCAAGTCGACGCAGATCGTCTCGATGTCGTTCAGCGGCTGAAATCATCCCACGATGACGTGGAAGTCCTTCGCAGTCAAGTGTTAGAGA
Source organism: Bodo saltans (assembly GCA_001460835.1). Lineage (NCBI taxonomy): Eukaryota > Euglenozoa > Kinetoplastea > Eubodonida > Bodonidae > Bodo > Bodo saltans. Next base: position 20,205 of record CYKH01001755.1, read on the forward strand.
AGGAGAGACAGTCGTCTGAGTGGAGGCAGCGTGCTGTGGTGGCCGAGGAGGAACTTAGCGCTGCACAACGAGTCCATTCGTCTGCTCAGTGGGAATGGGAACGTCGTGTAGTGTTTGCACTAGAAACCATGATGTATGCGTTGGCGACCACCGAAACAGACGCTCGCCTCAATCTGGTCGCATGTGAGCAAGCAAGTCGCAGTGCACTTTGGTCCGTTGCTGACGCAGGGCAGCTTGAGCTTCGACGACACAAACAAATAGAAAAACTTCGGAAGGAGCAAGAGCGTTTGGCGACAAAAACACTCACCATGCACGAAGCTGAAGCTGAGTATCGCCGTGCTATGGATGAAGCGATTCTCTCTGGTCATCAGCAGCAACAGCGAGGCGGCGGCATGGAAGCAAACAGCGGCGGCGGTGGTGGTCGACCTCGTGCAGTCCTTACTGCAGTCAGCTCCACTCTTTCTTCTGCACTCTTGACTCAATCACGAAACGTTATGTCGGTGGATCCGCCGAACAGTCGCTCCAACAGCTTGCACCCGAACACGAAGAAAGCGGCCCCACAACAGCAGCCAGCAGCAGCGGTTGTGGCACCGCAGCTTCTACACCGATGCCTGAGCGACCCACACCTGCCCATTGGCGCCGAGCTTGAAGCCCTTGATGATCGCGACAGTAACTCGCCCGAGCTCGCCGCGGTGTTGGCAGCCAAGGACGATGAGGAAGCCGCCGCGCGCCAACGATTCACCGATGACGTCAGCTTCGGAGACCTTGAGCTGGAAGAGGATGATACCCTCGGTGTGTCTAACTTGAAGCCGTCGCTACTTCTTGGCGTTGCTGGTGGTGCCGGTGGTAGTGAGTCCAAACCATCTGCCACGAGCAACAACGACAATGCTGGTAATCTCACGAGCATTTCCCCCTCCTCTGAACTGCAGCGTTGGCAGAAACTTCTCGCAGAGTCTGATAACGCAAGGAGGCAACTAGAGGGCCACTTGTTGACGGAGCAGCATTTCTCCAACGAACTTCAATTTGAAGTAGATGATCTCTCGCGGAGGGATGAAGAGAGCACTGAGGCGTATCGACGAGCAAAGATGGAAATCTCGGAGCTGCAGTTCCGCTTGGAGCTTGCGCTGCAGTCTCATCGTCGCCTGGAACACCGTGTTGCGGCGTTGATGACCAGCAGCAGCAGCAGCCCGTTGTCTGCGTCGACAGCCACAGCATCACCGCCATCGCAGCAAGACGATGTCCTGTTGCTGGAAAAGGAGTTGAAGGTGCTGCGCCAATTGTACACAGCAGCAAAGGAAGACTCCATCGCCGCCCGCAAGGAGTTGCAGAACATCGAATTGAGCCGCAAAGAAAGTTTTCTTTCTGGTGTAACAGCACCGCCTGCGTTGCACAAAACACTTCGGCCAGATGAGCAAGTTGACGATGATGATGAGCATCCACTGGGTAAGATGGTGACATCATTTGTGGTCCCCACTTCCACTCTAGCAAACAGTACGGCTGCTCCATCTGGCGTCACCACCGTGGTGCCTCCGGTTGCTATCGCCGCGCCACCTCCAACGGCCAAAATGATCGCGGAGGAAGTCCTGCGGATGCTGTCGCCACAATTCTCTCTTATGTCTGATTCCCTCGCACACATCACAAAGCAGCTCTCTGTGTCCGATGACTTCCTCGTCCCAGCGCTTTCTGGTGGGTCCAAAGATCATGGAGGGATCGACAATTCAACGAAGGATGAGGGAGGAGCCCCAACCTTGGAGTCTGTGATGGAAACGTCACCTCTTGCAGCACCATCAGCAACAACAACACGAAAGCAGCCTCAATCAAGCTTCGCGTCGCTGCTCCTTGAGCGTGTTCAGAACGCTGCGCAGGCTCATCAAAGCGCCGTGCGAAACATGCTGGAGTCGTCCATGCATGGCACAGACGTCCGCATCACTGAACTTTCCGAGCAAATTCGATCGTCGCTGCGTCCAACTCCGAATGTATCGCTGATGGAGACTTCCACCACAATTCCAGTCGGCGGAGACCGGGGGACCCACCATGGTGGTGGTGGCGTTGCAGGCTTGGCAACTAGTTTGGGAAGCGTCACCCCCGTGGATTACCTGTCGCAAAACTCCACCCCGAGAGTTCTCGTCCCAGCGCTTCCTCCACCTCAGCAACAGCAAGGGAGCGGCGGCAATTCGTCTCGGGATCAATCACAAATTATTATCCCGCACTCTCTATCAAGTCCTCTTGCTCCTGGAGGTCAAGCGCCCCAACAACAAAATGATCCAGTGGCATTGTCAAAGCTGCAAGATGCGATTGCGTCGATGCGCAACATCATGCGGAACGTTCTGTTCTCCACCAGCCACAATCAAAAACTGATTGGCGAGAAACTTGATGATCTTACCATCGGTCAACGCGCGCTGATGAATGAATGGAATACCACCGCCGCATCGTTGTTAGACTCGTCGCAACGTCATGCTCTCCAACTCAGTGCATTCTCGCCCCCACATAGCGGTAGCGGGAGTCATGGTGGTCAGAGTGCTGTCATGATGGGTAGCCCGACATACGTGAGTCCTACAGACTCAGTAAACATGGGAAGCCCTACAATGCAACATCATCATCATGGGAGTGGCTCGCAAAATACAGGGCCATCACCCATTCTGCAGCACAATGGTCATTCTTTCCGGCAGAATGGTGGTGGAGGTTCAGTACAGCAACAGCAGCAGCAGTTGATGCCCTCAATCGCCGCCGCTCAGAACGAATCCAACAATAACACAGCAACGTCTGCAGTGCAGTACTCAGTACCTCCAGCATTGCAACAAAAAGCACTCGCTGCGCTGGCAGCCCAAAATGCCGCTGTCAATCGTCCACCCCCACAGGCTCTCCACCCCACGCACTTGCAGAACATCACTGACCAGCAACACCAAGAAGCAACGCACGTCATTGATCAATTTGTGTTAGAAGAAGCGCAACAACAACAGCAGCTTTTTCAGCAGCAGCAGCAATATCACCCAGGTAGTGGTGGTCACTACGTCACAAGTCCGGCGGCTCCTCCCCTGCCACAATTCTCGAAAGTCACCTCGACGCCGGCACAGCAGCATCACATTCAACAACAGCAGCAGTACTATCAGCAGCAGCAGCACGGCGTTGCTGTGCCACCGTCAGCTGTGATTGTCGTTCCGTCCCAGCACCTTGGTGGTGCCCAACATGTCCATCGATCCGGATCTCCAGCTCACTCTGGGGATCGCAGTTCAAGTCCAGGCGGTGGTGGCGGCAGCAGTGGAAGTGGGCTGCCACCATTGCAACGTCGAGCAAGCCACCGGTGGGACGAAGACGAAGACGATGAAGGCTCTCCAGTCGTTCCCGTTTCCCGGGCAACAAGTAGCGTAGCCCCAGCAGCTGCAGTAGCTCAGCGAAGTTGGAAAAAGGTGAAGAACCCGTACTCAGACAGTGACTAGGCGCAATGCGCAAGGCCAAGAAGACCAGTGGCAAAAAAAAACACAAATACATTAGAGACGATTTATAGATTTGTTTAGATTCACGGTAACGAGCGATGCTCCACATGCACGCGCACAAAAGCACATCGCTTTCATTTTATGTTAGAGTACAACCATCCAATTCAAAGTCATTTGGCGCTGGCCCGTGGCTTTTCTGCGTCACTCTCTGTGCTTTGCAATTCACTGTCGTTGTTATTTCTTTAAAACCACAATTTAAGTGAGAGCAAGAATTTTGAAGGAAACTCGGAGACAACATGTCGACTGTCAAGCGTCACCGCACTGAGGAAGCGCCCGCTAGCCAGCACGATGATGATGGTGACAACAACGAGTCGAACGGCCCCTCCCTCGCAGATTCGATTGGCATCTCCGCCAAGACACTAGAACTTGTCGCGAACACGTTCGCTACCACCAACAAAGCAGCCTTTGACGCCATGCAAGCATCCAGTCGACGCGTCATTGAGCATCCCCTTACCGCTGCTATGGAGGACCTCGCCACGATGACGAAGGTTGCCGTCACTGCTACTGGTCATATGATCACATCCAGCGAACGTTGCCGCACTGCAACGAATGACGTGGAGCACCTTCGTGCCGAAATTGCTCTTCGCGATGAAACGTTGCGTACGCAGCTTAGCACTGTGACGCATGCATTGAGCCGAACAGCTGCCCATAACGGAACCATCGTCGCAGCTGCACTCCCAGCGTTGGCAAAGAATACGAGTATGTGGCAGCGACAGTGCGAGCGCCTGACAACTGCACTGACATCGGTCCGCGAAGCATCTGCCGTCGAAGAAAGTAAACTCCGTGAACAAGTCCGCGCGTTGGAGAAGCAGGTGGCGGATGGACGACTCCGTGCTGCTCGTTTGCAAGCATCACTCAATTGTGCTTCCAACGCGGCGGCTGGCCATCAACAAGAAGTCGTAGGACTTGTTCAAGTCATGGAACAGGTTGTCAAGCGCACTCGAGAGAATGCCGGGTGTATCGTAGACCTCGCACGGTCCCGTGCTCAGGTGCGCAAACTTCAAAAATACATGACCCTGAAGGACATCGCTGCCGCCATGGTGTTGCCAGACGACGAAGGGCAACAAACAACTGCAACATTGGAACCAGTTTCGATCGAAGCGGCGGCTGCCTTACATGTGGACGAAGGACTTCCGCCCGCCCCGATGGTTCGCCCCTCAATGCCAGGTGCCGCGGTGAAAGCCGTCGCCCCAAGCTTCTACGCACTACGCGTGCTCCAGCACAAAGACATTTCCATCGCGGAGCTCGTGGACGATTGGCTGCTTCAAGGAGAGAAGATCATTTCGCTCGAGGGAAATTTGACGCACTGCACCACGGCCCTTGAGAAGCTCCAACGTGAAGCCACCAAGACGCACTCCTTGTACAGCGAGGAGCGTCGTCGTCGCGAGGCCGAAGAGCGCCGTGTCGCCGAACTTCAACGTCAGAGGCTTGTGGGAGCAGGCTCTGGCAATGCTGCCATGGCTGAGTTCGACAAGATTCGTCTCCAGGTCAGCACTCTTATGGACACAAATGCGATTATTACCGTTCAACTGCGCCATGCACGTGAGGACAGTTTGAGCGCTGAGCGCGACGCCGAAACATTTCGCGCAGCGATCCGAGACTTGAAATCAGCCGGGCAAGAGGACGCTGTTGTGCAAGCTGTGTCGGCAATGAAGTTGCATTTTGAGCGAGAAGCATCGCGTTTGTGTAAGGAGCACGTCCGTGTCGCAACTGCGCTGGAAGAAGCCAATCAGAAAATTGAAGCATCTCAATCGCGCATCCAGGTCGAACGTGCCGCTCGTGAGCAACAACAGACTGCGTTTGAGGCAACGTCTCTCGCTCTGCAAGAGTCCGAAAAACTTCTTAGCCGTGTTCTTACGGCCAGCAACGCAAACAGCAAACGTGCAGCGCAAAAAGATGCGTCGTCGGCAATGGAGCTTCTTGCTCATTCAGAAGAACACAAGGCAGCTGCTGGGGATTCCCACAGCCAAAAATGTCGAGGTACGACGTCGTCTGTCTCCTCCTCGGAGGTCTATGCGCAGTTGGAGGACGTCGCAAACACATTGCGAGCATTGTATGCAGAAACTCGAATCAACAGTAATCACAAGCATGGTGTTGCCACGACACAATCGGCGGCAGCACCACCTGATATCTACGTCCAGGAGGAACTTCGACGTGCGTTGCATGCTGCCTTGACCTTTACCACGGTGCTTATGGAGGGTGACATCGAAAGCAGGAAGTACATGGTCAATGCTCACATCGCCGATGCCCAGGCAATCTGCACACTGCATGAAGAACTGAAACGAACTCAAAATCAACTTGAAAAGGCGACCTTGGATTTGGAGAAGAGCCAAGAGTTCATCGAACGACACGGATTGCGTGCTGTCGAGGCAGTTCTTATGCACGAGCTTGAACAGCCAGATCCGTCGTCCCCTACAACAGCTTCGTCGCCCAGTCGTGGAAAGCGTGGTGACGGTGGTGGTGCGTTGCTGGCACAAGAAGAGCTTCACACACTCCGAGCCCAGCTCCAAGAGCAAACGATTACAGCTGCGCGGCTGAAGAAAGAACTTGAAGCGCGCGAGCAGGCACTTGAAACCCTTTCACACAACTTTAGAAAGAGCAAGGCGATTGAGTTGGCTGCCTCCAAACGCGCAGATCTGTGGAAGAGTGCTTTGGATTCTGAGCGCGGTGCGTTGCGTTCACTCGGCTCCATCTTGCGAAGCGTTACCATTGCAAAGGCGAAACATTCTGTCAGTGGCACCGCAGGCGATGAAGAAGGAAGAAAAGAGGTTGCGATTGGCATCGAGGACGTCGATGGTCGTGCGCCAGCTTTGAGCAATCTGGTCACCTCCAAGCACAACAACAACCAGTCGCAGCAGACAGGCGCCAACGAGAACGAAGAAGACGGCGACAACAACACCAGTGCTGCTTTGGAGAAGGAGCACATCGACATTGACGACGATGAAGACGACGTAGCGACAGAAGCTGTTGAGGGCGTTGCGGAAGACGAAGATGTTGACGACGTCGGTGAACATCAGAGCACCGCCGCTGTTCGTGGAGATGACGACGATGTTGAGATTTTCTCCGTGACCCCAGTGGTCACAGATGTTGTGTCTACTGAAGGCGCTGACGAGGAGGAGGGCGACAACGCCGTTGCAATGCGTTACGAAGATATCGACGACGATCCGCTTGCTCTCGTAGAACTGAGCGACTTACCCTCGGGGCCGCTCACTGCAGATGCGCTGGCTCCCCTCATTGAGGTTCTTACGACTGTGACCCAAACACTTGGCAGCATTAAAACTGGACTTGACGTCCTGGTAAACCCGACAAAACCTTCTTCGTCGTCTGCAGCTCTCGCGAGCCTCACGGCGGAGGGAGCTGATGGAAACTCTTCTTCCGCCGCAACCTCTCTCAAAGAAATCGTTGAAGAGCGCATTGTAAACGAAGGCATAGCATCTGTCGGTACTTTGGTGCAAGAAATTTACGAAACTTCAGGCGTCATCCGTCGGCAACGTGCAGCGTTGGCCGGGGCGGACGCAGCGCAGCAGTCAGAAACGCATCAGCTCATGATTGACGCACTGAAACGAAAATGTTCAGCGCTAGAGGAAGCTCGCCTCGCCCAAGAAGCCGCTTCTGCCGCAGCATTAAGCGAGCTTCAACTTGGTAAGGACAAGGTAGAAGCAGAATTGCAGAATGCACTTCGTTCTCGTGATCAGCTGCTTCTTGAGCGCGATCGGGCTCAATCTGCTCTTGCGGCGAACGCCGTCAACGCAGCGAAGGACCACGCTCTTCAACAACAACTTATGGACGCAGGAAAGCGGTATGAGGGAATAGTGGCGGAATTTGAGGCATTCAAAAAGCAGTCCACAGAGCAAAATGGAAAGCTGTTGCACTTCGTCAAAGTTCTTCAGGGACGGCTCGAGTCGTCCTCGAACACAACTCCCCAGGCACAGCAGCAACCTGGGGGAGGGGCACCAAACAGTCAACCTCAGCCACCCGTTGCTGCCGATGCTGTTGGGAATCCGCCACAACCAAACCCGTCGTCCTAACACAGGAGCACTCTGAACATAGGCGTCCATTTTAAAGAAAAGAAGAAGAGGAAAAGGAATATGAGCCGTTGAGTAACCTATCAACCAACAAATTCACGCATTTGTCGTTGCAAGGACCGTTTTCTTTGTTTTTCGTTCAACTCATTGTGTTTGTTTTTCTTTGTATGCGCTCTTAAGAATAGAAAGGAAAGTAACTGAGTTAGGACTGTCTGATCTCATCAAATGGCTGAGCGCAAACCCAACATTAAGTTCGCCGACATTAGCGACGACATGCAGAACGATGCGGTAGAGGTGGCCACGAAGGCGATCCAGGAGCATCAAATGGAAAAGGATATCGCCGCGCACATCAAGCGCGAGTTTGATAAGAAGCACAGCCCCACGTGGCAATGTATCGTAGGCAGACAATTCGGAGCAGACGTGGTCCACGAGAGCAAGCACTTCGTGTACTTCTACCTTGGTCAGATTGCTGTGCTTCTCTGGAAGACTGGCTAGAGAGGAACAAACAATAAACTTGTGTGCAGCTGCTACGTTTCACGGCTCGCTCGCTCAGCTTCGCAGATTTTGTTTCATACCTTCTTTTTGGGCGCGGCAACGCGTGTTTTGTAGATCAAAAAAGAAAAAATAGCGCCGAGCCACACACCCTGCTCAACAAAGAGATGAAACAGAAATGAGAAAAAAAATGTATTTGTGACTACTCTCCCTTTTGAAAGCAAAAAATACAAAACAAACTTTTTTTGAAGATCATCTTAGGCACCTTCATTTTTTCGCTGGACGTTCCACAGTGTGTTGCAGTTTGGCGAAGCGTGACATCATCAAACGTTTTCCGCTTCCTTTTGTTTTTTTTTTGTTGTTCGCTTTCAAGAAAAATGTCGATCGAGTCTCCACCACCCGTAGCATTGTCTCTCGATGACCCTGTAGACAAGAAACTTGAACAAATAGCAGCACGAGAGTTACGCGTTGTTAAGAAAGAAAAAGACGTGCAGGCCAAAGCAGCTGAGCTCGACCGAAAGTTGAAAGCTGCCGACGAGCAAGAAGAAAAACTTGGTACTATTGCTCAGCGTGAGCTTGCACTGGAACAAGCCACCCATGCACTTCAAGCATCGCAGAAAGACCTCAAACGGAAAGAGAAAACAACAAAAGATGCAGAGCATGCGGTCAATGAGCGTGACCGTCAATCCATCGAACGAGAGAGTGCCTGCGCCGCGCTTGAGAAAAAAATGAACACGCGCGAAAAACAGCTTGATGAACGAGATGCAAAGTCAAAAGATGAAATTGCTCACGCTCAGAAGCTCGCAGCTGACGCCACCACTCGATTTCAACGCTTGGAAGCCGATGAACAGGATCTCAAACGCAGAACCGACGAATTGCAGACCACTGACAAGCTTATTCGCAGAAGAGAACAAGCTATCACTGAAGATGAGCAGGAAGCAGCTCGCCGGCAAAAAGAACTGCGGGAAAGGGAAGAAGCAAATGAGAAAATGAATCAGACATTGCAAGTGCGCCAAGCAGCTCTTACGCAACGTGAACTTCAGAATCAGAGCGAACGAGAACGACTGTCAAAACTCTCAAAACAGCTCGCTGATGAAGAAAAGGCCAGAACATCAGAAATTGAGCACCTGACGGCACTGCGAGAAGAACTACAGCGAGTGCAAACCGCCGCAGAAGAAGCGAAGCATATTGCCACCAGAGAACAGGACGAAGCTTCGGTTAAGATCACCGAAGCAAATTCAAAGCACAACATCGTAGAAAAACAAATGTTAGAGCTCGTCCAGTTGCAACGCGAACTCAGTGCCACGAAAGCTGAACTCAGTCAAACGGACTCTGATTTGAAGAAACGAGAGCGTCGGCTCGTCACGGATGCGCGCGAGCTCGAGAACAACACCATCGTGTTCAATCACAAGAAACGCGAATTCGAAGCAGCCCTTGCAAAATTCCAACAAGACACACTGGACCTCGCCAACAAACGTCAAGAACTCACCAATGAAGAAGCAGAGTTTCGTCAAACGCAAGCGAGACATGAAAAAGACTTCGCCGCGCTCGCCCACATGGAAGCGAACCTCAAGCGCAAGAGTGAGAATGTGGCAAAGAAAGAAGCTGAGCTCGTTCAGTGGCTCAGGGAAGTGGAATGGAGGGAGGTGGTCCTTGGGGATCGCGAAGCCAACGTAGATCGTGAGCCCATCCCCCTCACCGTCTCCGCATCAACGGTTGGTGGTTTTCCCACCGCGTCCATGGATGCGAAGCGGGGCTCTATTGCCGGTGGCGGCGCACTCACAAACGCAAGTTTTGCTAGCGCGAATGATGCCACTGGTTTAGGAATTGGAGCACGAAAGCAGAGCACCGTGAAGCTCAACGGCGACGTGCCTGCAACGCGTGTAGAGATTATGGAAGACCAAGAAGAGCGAAAGGCGTACGGACGAGCGTTGGTGGACGTACAACTCAGGAGGCTCAAGGATCGTTACGTCAGTGCTCAGCTGAAATGGGCAACGTTGGAAGTGTCACAACAGCAACCAGGAGGCACCGCCTCTTCCTCAGCGGGAGCGTCTGCGCAGAAAACTGTGAGTCCTCAACGCGGAGGAGGGACGCCGTCAGGCAAACAGCGGCCCAAGCAGTCAGCAGCCAATGGGAAGTCCGTATCTGGCACAAAGATTGGAGCAGCTGACAGTGCTGCAGCCTCCGCAATGAGAGTGTGGACCAAGGCTGGCATTAGTGTTGCCAGTCAACAAACGCATGAAGAAGAAGTTCGTCGTGCGACTGCCTTAGAGTCGCAGCGGCGTCTCGTTCATCGTCTCAGTGTTGAGCTTCTACGCGCCCTTGCAAAGATGCGCACGTTTGACCCCAACGAGCCCGATGACAGTCCTGAGAAAATCCAAGAATCGTCCCTTTTCACCGACCAAGAAAAAACGGTCGTGACCTTCGCCGTCAATTTTGAGTTTTTGATGAAGCACATCGAAGTTTCTGTGTCCAACGTCCTTAACACGTGCCCCTTCGACGCCAAAGATTGCGCAGTAGATGCGAAAGATCTTCTAGACAAAGCACTAAAATGGTGGGAAGGTCAGCGAGTCAAACTGACAGATCGACTCCAGCAACTTCTGCTGGATCGAAAGAAATTTTTGACGTCTGCCACCGAGATTTTAGAGAAACATCAAAACGAAATTGTGCCCCGGCGTGGTGCTGATGACAACGGCAACAGCAACGGGCCTTCGTTGCCTTCAGAAGCGTCACTTGCTGTAGCAGCAACCAACACGCTAGCAGCAGATAAAAAGCCTGTGAAGCAACCACGTGAAGTCTCCTCGGTATCGAGGCTATCAGGCAGCGGCGGTGACGACAGCGACGCCGACATCGCCTCGAGTCAAGTAGTGAGCCCTGCGAACGATCGTATGCGTTTCAATATTTCACCACCAGGCTCCCTCACTACCATCAAATCTCCACCGCAGCAAGCCATTCGCGACGGCGACGATGAAGAATTCTTCTCATCCCCAGGTGGCGCTGGTGGTATGGGCAGACGACGGCAGAGCCTGGTGGACCACTGTGCTGAGTCACCCATCTTGGCGCCCGTGAGTGGTCCCACAATCCGTGCGAATAAGTTGAAAACAATCGAAATGGACGCGATCGCATTCCGAAAGCGTAGAGAGAGTAGCGCGACAGCTGCGATCGCTGCTGACCAACAACCAAAGGAAGGTTTTGTTGGTACGGCACTTGAACGAAAGTTTTCGATTCGATCGCAACAGCATTCTAGCGGACTTGTGCTTGCAGCATCCACCAGCCCACCGCCACGGTACCCTGCCGCCTCCGCTGCTCATGGTAACGAAAGCGATGATGACTCTGACGCGGAGGAAAATGGGGACGAGAGAAACAAGAAGCCGACCAACGCATCATTCCCGTTTTCGTCTTTCCGCAACAAGCAATCCTCTGCTGGCAGTCAACGCGGCAAAACCACCGGAGGTAGTCGTACCTCACCGCCTCCACTTCCCCACCATGCCCGCGAGTTCCCGGTGGTGGACTCAACCCTCCTTTTTACTCGACCAGGATCGTCGCAAGAAGCACAGGAGCGCAATGCGAAAGCAACCCCGTTTGGCACCCTGTCTGAAGACGTTGTGACATGCTTGATGCGCACTGGACGGGCACAATCTGCGGAGCCGGCATCGCTAGGAAAACCATCGTCAGCAGGAGGATCGCGGCTTGGGATGAGCCCCCAGCAACAGCGCGGCCCCACTGTTGGAGGTGGCGGCGGTTCGCGCCCAGTTGTTCTTTCCCCAGGTCGGGGCTTCACGCCAAACTCTACAGCGTCCAAAGGTGCAAGGCAACAACACGTTCTTGGGCACAGCTTTCAGCCTCCTGCCATTTGGGACTCTGAGCATCCCAGAACAATTCCACTGATTATGCTCCAACGACAGAACATGCTGGCCGGCGCTGCTGCCACGTCGTCGTCCCCTTTTGCATCTCACGACTTTGAAACATTGTCATCACCACCGTGGGGTCAAGGGGTGGACGATGCTTTGTACTCGACGAGCCCCACCGCAGGAACTAGCAAAGCAGGAGCAGGGCGAGTCTCACCAGATCGTGCCAGCACGCCCACTCGTCGCTCGACGAACTCTCCGCTGCTGCCACCACCGTCCCCAACGCTTGGAGCTGGAAGTCCCCATTCCTTCTCAACGCCAGTTCACGGAAGTCGACATCATCATTCTGCTCAACCGCAACTTCTGCAAGGGTCCCTCACGACTGTGAGCTCTCCTTACCTTGACCGCATCATGTCTGCGACAGCTCAAAAGAAGTTGCTCGCAACGTCAAAGTGACAAGGAAGAAATTTTATCTAGGTAGAGAAAACCAGCACACGCTTTCTTCTTTTTTGCTTTGATACACCATAGCAAAACATAAAGAGCTGATGCTGCCTTGTTCATGTTGTATTTATGTTTTTTTTCTTTTATCTTTCCAGTCGTTATTTTTCCTCCTCTAGTTGGACTGCTGCCGCGCGCACAGATTTGTACCGCAACGAATCAGAGGTCAACGAACAAAGCAAACAAACATCGTCCTTGAATTTCGAACTGTCGAATAAAATCACCCCCACGGGGGTCTTTTTTCTCTCTTGCAAAACAACTAAGTTTTGGCGGTTGCGACTTAAGCTAAACTGACAAGAAATTCCAAAGCGTCTTCTGATTTGTTTTTGTTATGTCTTTAGAGAAAGTAGCACGGAAAAAAATCTCCTTCAGCCGAGAGGGAAAAAGAAACGCACATCGGTCGCGCCTAATTCTTCTCAACATCAACTTCCCTTTTTTTATTCCTTTCTTAATGCTGACCGCATTATTTGTCTTTCCTGAAAACCGCGCAGGACACAAGCATCGAGGAGGCCGTGGTGGAGGCTCAACCCACAGCCCAGCACTGTACACTATCGGAATAGAAACCCCCAGCGCGGTGGCAGCGTCATTCCCATCGACTTCATCCAATAAAGATGCAGTCACCTCTCCTCCTCGCGGCTCTATCTCCGTGTCCATCACAGACGCGACAGATCAACGTGCGAGAAAGGATGCAGTGTGTGACATGATTGCCTCATCGCGTGAGGATTTGTGCCGGAGTATCATCGCACCGTTGGTCACGTCTATCGTTCCTCCAGCTCCTGGTCTCCCTCGAGAATATCATCCAACACGTAGTTATGCACAACAACCACAATACGCACAAGGTACTGTGGTGCTTGACGGTTCTAGTAAATCACGGAATCATATTTTGTTTGACCCATACGACGGACTTCTTGTCACCGCCATTCGTGACTTGGCAACGAAAGAGACGACCAAAGCCGTGTTCTTATCGGCAGTTGAACTCGACGAGCACAATCAGTTGATTGATCTGCTCAGCGCAGAGGCAAGAGCGCAGCGAAGCGCATCCCCTGGGGTTGCCCTTCGTGCCGGTGTCGTGCGGCATCAAATCCCCACCGTTGTGGAGGACACGACGGATCGCTTCACAGCAATCGAGGAAACAACATTCGAGGACGTTTCCAAAGATTGTCATGTGACGTTGCAATATTTAGCGTCGAAGTGTCAAGGAGACACTCGGCATCAAGTGATTAGTGTTGTCGTTGTGCACCGGCAGCAACGATCTACCGACGCTACTATTGACGGTGACAATGGTAGTGCTGCTGTTGGCGCCACTCCCAACACAACACTGCAATTCGTGTCGCTGGTCGTGAACGAAATTACACGCGGAACTCGCGCGACAAGACATTGCGTTCAAAACGTGGCATCGCTATTGGAGAGCCGCTCCAATGCCGTGTCCTTCACCTCCACGAAAGTCCTGTTCTTATTGAAGCCGGTACTGACCGGGAAGCAGCCTGGTGCATGGATCACTCTGTTAGACCCACATGGAGCGGCGACGTCTGTGGTGACGACGACGTCTGCTGCGATCGATGCTGTGCCACCTACATCAGAATCCTTCAAAGATGCCTTTTCGGTCCTCCAAACACTTAGTCGAGTTTCAGGCGCTGCTCGAAACGGTAACGCTGAGTGCCTTCTCTGGAACCACAGCTCGTCGTCCTTTCCTCCTCGATCATTAGTGGGGAACGCCAATGAGCAGTTGCACATCTCCACATCCTCTTCCACAGGCACAGGCGCAGCAATGGACACCACACTGAGGAGAGCCAGCCGACTGACGGAAGAAATAGATAAACGTTTTCAGCAACTTTCCGGTGCTGTGCCACCATCGTCTGCTTCTCATGGCAGAGCTGTCAATCAGCACGTCGACAGCCATCAACAAGTACCACAACAGCAACACCACCAACGAGAAAGGAGTTCGTCTATTTCCTCAAGCGATCTCGAGCCGAGGCAACAGCATCCCACCCCAGTCGTGGTCACGATGAGCAGAAACGGGGCAGCGCAGCAGCAACAGCAGCTGCGTCAATCTAGAAGTCACCACACAACCCCAATCCACCAACGGTTTGCAGTAGATGATGATGATGATTCGTCTCGCCGCCGTCGTGCCCACACTCCCCAGCAAACAACAACAACTCGCCATGTGAAAGATATGCAAAGGAGAATTCGTTATTTAGAGCAATCCGAATCTCACGATGGTTCACACAGAAGAGGTGGTCCAACCCAAATCATTCAAAACCTAGGCGACGATGATGACTTCTATGATAATCAAGGAGGTGGTTATCGAGCACAGCCGTCGTCGTCGCAACGCAACAAAACCAACAACAACAGCAAGAGCCAAGACCATTTTATCACTCGCGGAAAAGCAACTCAGAGTCCCCATCGAACCACCAAAGCCGTGAAAGATGTGTCCGACAATGACAATGATGTCAACAATAACAACGGTGATGGGGAGTATCGTTCCTCGTCACCCCTAGTGCAGCGCCTTAAGAAAGAACTTGCGAAAGAGAAGTCGCACAGCTCCTCGATGCTGCACAATTACGAGACATACAAGCATACAATGGAAGGAGTGCTGCTTCGCCTACGGAAAGATTTGGAAGGGCAATCGATAAAGCTTGAAGACACTCAGAAACAACTTCGACTGCGTGATAAAATTCTTCGGAACGGCAATGATGGGCATCAAGTCAAAACACGAGAGCTCGAATCTGTTACCACAAAGCTCAAACAACTCGAAGAACTTCACCACAGTTCCGCAGCAGATCATCAGCAACAGAAAAGCGCTTGGAAAGCGCAGCGCGTTGAGCTTCATAAGTCAAACGATCAATTGCAGCATCGCGTCAACGACCTCCTGGAAACCATCAACGGA
>CYKH01001755.1:35748-60037 GCA_001460835.1 Bodo saltans
TTGACACAACCTTCCCTACCTTCACCGAGCTGCAGCATGAGATGCGTGAAAAGGACCTCCTGATTGAGTCACAGCAAGAAGACATCCGGCGACTGTCTGATGATGTGAAGTTGATGACATCCCGTGAACACAGTTTGCACAAGCGCATCGATGAGTTAGAAATGGACGTGTCGTCGTTGGAAGAACGTGAAATCGCAGCAAAGAGTACATTACTAAAAACAGAGCAGCTGCTTCGTGTGGAGAGGCAGGAATCCGATCGGAAGAAGCATCATCGCGAATCAAATGTTGTGTCAACCGGGTGCCAAGCAACTCCGGCACCAGAACTGCATGATATTCTCATCAATGATCTTGAGGTTGCGAATGGAGAACTGCAGCAGCACTTGAAGTTACTCAAGGTTGAAACCGCCGCTGCCACCCTTCGTGAAGCAGAAGCTGACCACAATATTGCACTGGCAGAAAAAGACGCTGAGATCGACGCTGCTCGAGGGACTCAGGAGCGTGCACTTGAAGAGCTGCGAGACGAGCATGTCGCCGAAATAGAAAGCCTTCGCGAGCGCGTGTACACACTCGAGAACATGCTCGAAGAGCAACGCCTGCGCAGCACCAACATCTCACCCCAGTCCATGGGTGGCAGCAGTGGATCGCCGACAGAGCACAACATCCACATGTACCACCAGTCGTTCTTAGCGTCTACGAATGCGTATGCAATCGAGGTGCCTGGTGTGTATCGCCAGCAGTCTTCTTCTTCGCAACATGCTTCGCCGCCGGCTGCAGCAATTCTCAGCTCTACTTCTGGTGGTGGTGGTGGTGGTGCAATGATGCGATCGAAGACGACTTCTCCACCAAGTGGCAGTCGAAACAGCACTGGTCGTAGAGGTGAGTTTCCCCAATCGCCGCTTCCTGCTGCTGCTGGCTCCGCATCATCACAGCGGCAATTGTCGCCAGGCAGTCCGATGGTATCCACAGCAACACAACGAAAGCCCGCTGCAGCAGGGGCTTCCAGAATCGCTGCGTCGCATCAACCCCAGCAGCAGCACCGTGTGCTCGCTCCACCGTCAGCTTCATCACCGTCCCCCAATAGCGGTGTGCGTGCATCGTCCACGTCAACGCTTTTAGCGTCCCCGCCGCAACCCTCTTTAAGTGGTGGCGGCGGCAGCCCCGTGGTGGTGGTATGGCAAGCCCCAACACGCAGTTCAATCATTACATGTCACGAGGTGGGGGTGTAGTAGGAGCAGCGACAACAACAACACGTGTGGTATCATCATCGATGTCCAGTGGAGGTGGGATTCTCAAGAAAGTACCGCCCCCAGGTGCACCTGCTGCTGGTGCTGCTGCTGGTGGCGTAGCACCTCGGGCTGGCGGCGGCGGGATCCTGCGGCGCTAAACATACGTTAGACTCATTTTCAATCTGTACTACTTTTTCTCCCCCTGACTCAACAAAAAAATATATCTCGAGCCTCTATTGAATCGAAAAACGTTCTGAGATATTTTTTCTTTCCTTTCGTTGCGGGATCCTGCGGCGCTAAACATACGTTAGACTCATTTTTAATCTGTACAACTTTTTCTCCCCCTGGCTCAACAAAAATATATATCTCGAGCCTCTATTGAATCGAAAAACGTTCTGAGATATTTTTGCTTTCCTTTCGTGTCTATCAGCAACATCTCTTGGCGCTAAGAATGGATCGTAAACGCCGACGATACGACAGCGACGATGACGACGATGTCGAGGTACACCACCAAGAATCTACTTCAACTACCACAGGCCTTGTCGACGGGATTTCTGTTGACAATGCGATGCTGCGAGATTTGGGGATGGACGACCTCATTAGCAACAGTGACAATGACGATGACGACGCATCCAATTCATTGATGGATAATAACGACAACGTCGTACAAGAGCTTAGCAGCAGCGATGCGTTGTTGGCGTCGAGGCCAGCAGCAGTGCCTGGTGCTGTAAGTTCCCCTTCTGCTCCGCAGCAGCGCAACAAATCTCGAGTGTACTCAGCCGCTATCAACGTTGCTGCACATGTTCGTCCCTCTCCATCAGGTGAACGTGGCGGTCGGCTATCCGCCGAAGAAACGCTAGTGGAAGTGGTGACCTGTATCTCCAACGATCTTGCCACTGTTCAGCATGTCATGTCCGCTGAGCAGCTGATGTCGTTGTATCGGTGCGACCATGACACGAGGCAGCGCTCACTGGCTGTTGGCGCTGGAGGTGCTGCCGCGACCATAAACGAAGGACATGCTGCGAGCGCTGCTCCCTTATGGGCGAATCGCTTCGGGAAGACGGCAGGCTGGCGTTGGGACGGTGTCGTACGAGGTACAGGAGCTGAGGAAAAATACTACCCGTCCTAAGGGATCCCTGCGTGCCCCTAGTGCAACAGCAAAAAAATGTCATCAGCTGAACATTTTTGATTCTCTTTCAGATTACGTTTCTTCGTTTGCTCTGTCCCCAAGGAAGAAAAGTTTTTTTCAAGTAAACCGGCTCTCGTCGTTGAAATTTACACTCTCGCCGCGCCACATTATGCCTGCTGACTCGACGTCGCCTCGCGCCGTCGCCGCAACTGCGGAATCTCCACGCCATAGTGTCCCGAACACGGAATGTTTTTCTCGCGACGACGAGCGGCGACTTGACGCACTCAGGCGTCGGCAGCAGCAAGTCATCAGCCAGTCAAACATAGCAACAATCCCGCCGCCATTGCAACACGACGGTGGCGAGGAGAGTGAGCAGGAGCAGCGCCAGCAGCAGCAACAGCAAAGGCTGGTCGTTGAGAAAGACCCACAACCATTGTCGGAAGAAGAAATCGTAGAGCTTGCCGCGTTGGACGAGAAGTATCAGTCCTTCTTGGACGAAGGTGTTCGCCGCCTTCAGAACGCCAATGCAGCTTGCGATGCCTCCTCGTCCTCAGCTGGAGTGACTCAAAGACAGGCAGATTCAACCACCACCACTACAGTTTCCTCATGGACAGATGGCGTGGTCTCTGCTGCGAGTCAGTTCAGTCGTGCAGCGTACTTCTGGGGGAGTCTTGTTGGTACTGCGGTCCCTGCAGTTGCGAAGAAGATTGGCATTACGGACCACTTTGATCATTGGAACTTCATCACCGATCGACTTATCCTTGGAGCACTCCCTGTAATGACCCAAGTAGGCTCATTAGGAAACCACCTTGCGCAACTCCGTGAGCAGCTAGAAACTCGCAAGCAAACACTTGGACTGGTAGTGGCGTGTTTGGGGATGGAAGAGATGAATGGCTTCGGCGTCCAAGTGGTGGAATTTGCCCGCGAAGAACATTGGCACGCCCACATCGGCCCTGCAGTAGAGTACGTCTATCTCCCCATGCACGACGGCACCGCCGATGTGACGATGGAGCATGTCCGTCTTGCCGTAGATCGGCTGCACGAAGTACTGGATGGAAAGAAAGAATGCGCCTACGTGCATTGCAAAGCAGGCAAAGGTCGCAGCTGGATGGTAGTTGTGTGTTACTTGGCAACCTACGGTGGACGCACGTTTGAAAACGCAGAGGCACTGGTCTTCATGGCGAGGCATCAGGTCAACCCATCTAGTTCACAACGTGAGTTTGCCAAGGACTTTTGTAAGAAGTTTCATGCCGATGAGCTTGCACGGAAGTTGATGCAAGACGATGTGGAACCTGAGTGACGTGCTGATAGTTTTTGTGCGTCTAGGTCGCTCACCTTCCAAGAAAAAAACACACAAAGGACAAAAGAAAAGTGCCCTCCTTTGCCCTCCACGCAGCAGATTTCTTGCCGCGTGTCTCTCTGCCTCAGTTCGTTGCAAAGTGTTTTGACTAGTGACTTTTTTATTGGGTCTCTGTTTGTGCTGCAGTATGTGTGTGTAGTACTGAACAGTAGTCTGATCTTATTTTTCGGAAAGTACCACTGAAATGAGTGAAAGTAGTCCCCTTTCGATGAGCGCCAGTCCGATAGCACACAGAAAACACAAGTGTGTGCGGGTGGTTGTTTCTGCACGCAACCTGTGGGGCTCTTTTCTTTTTTTTTCTTTTTTTTTTTGCCAAAATGCTGACCAATCATTAAGATTTTCTTTACGTTGCGTAAGTCTCTCACAAAAGAAGAAAAGAAGAATGTCAAGCAGCACCAACATTGGAAACGTATGTGAAGACATCCTCGCTCTCACTGATGCCACCGACATGAGCCGCATCTCGCACCTCGCCCAGCGCTGCGCTCAAAATCTTGAACACGCGAATGTCATCCTCGATACAGTCGACACTGCATTTGTTCAAGCGTCGTCGCTTGCACCAGGTGCATCTCTCAGCGCTACAGATGGCAGCTCGAAACGGTACAGAGACCCATGGTTATTAGCTTTGTGGTTCTTAGTGGATAAGCTCTGCAAGCAGCACGCGTTGTTTATTGAAAGCATACGCCCGCGGCTGCTGGATTGGGGCACCAAAGGCGCGCCGACACGTCACAATAGCAACAGCACAAGTGGAAACGCAGCGGTGACGGCGGAGGACTGGTGGGCAACGTTTCTCCTTGTGTTGGATTCGCTGAAAGTTTTCTTCGGGAGTGCGTTGATTTCTCTTATCAAACTTAAGTGTGACCCGTCACTCATGCTGCGGTTAGAGCAACAGCAGCAACAACAACAGCAAGCAGGCATTCACACTGCAGCAGACCTCCTCGCTGCTGCAGAGGCAGAGGCAAACAACGCTGCTGCATCATCTCGCGCACTTGTCCAACACTCCGCGCAGCTCCGCTCCATTGGTGGCTTTATGACCAAAGTAGGCAACAATCAGCGCACAGGCCCACAAAAAGCCGCACTCCAAGTCCGGACAGTGGACAGCCTGATGGCAATGAACGTGTCCAGCGCCTACGCTCCCGCAAGGCCGGTGGAGATTCAAGCCACAGTCGCGGCGCGAGATTCAGATGCGCCACTAGGGTTCATGCAAGCACTTCCGGAGAACCACCAAGAAGAGTACGAATCACAACGTCGAAAACGATTGCGTGAAGTACTGGAGCACAACCGACTCGATGATGACCGCAAAGCACGAGAACGACTTCTGGTTGGCGCTGGTGGCAAAGGGTCCGATGAACGACGGGCTGTAGCCGCTGCATCCCTCAACTTCTCCGACGTGTCATTGCCTGAAGAATTTCCCCGCGATGAGTATGGCGTGAAGCGAGGCAACTTCCCTCTTGGCGTTCGATTTATTCGCGACGCCATTCGCGACTGTGGAGGTGCCGTTGAGCTTGACGTGATTGTGCAGCGCATTAGCACGCTCGCGAACAAAGAAGTGGCTGCTGAGTTTGGTGACGTGCGTGAATTTCTCATGATTCACCAGCCAACCTTTCGCGTGAACATGGAAGAAAATGACACCTGGGTCGTGAGGCTTGCACCATCTGCCTACGCCACCCCAAATTCCTTCTCTCAGAGAATTGGGAGTAAGGTGAGAGCGCCGCAAGCTAGTCAGAGCGCTCCCTCGACATACGCAGAGCGACACAAATCTGGCGGTAGTCTTGACAATGATCAAGCTGCTTCGGTGATGACTGCCAACGTAGACCTAGTCCCACGTGGTGTGGCCCTCCACACCGAGTGCCCTTATTGCACGCTACAATTGAAAAGTCGTAACCTTGCTCGTCACATGCACTGCCGTCGCTGTGTCAACACGCAGATCGCGCTTGGGCTCGACGACTCCCCTATTCTACGAGGCCCAATCTCAGAAATGGCCTACGCTGCAAAGTGGATCATCAGCAATCGGTCCACATTTGACGATCAAGATTTGCTATGGTTTGCACAATGCGTCGACTTCGCCGCAGCCATCCCGCGGTACCGTCTGAGCTCTCCTACCAAATTTCTTCCCATCTTGAAGGCAATTCGTGTGGTGAGGGATGCATGGTTGGAGCGCAAAGGAATGGATCCCTACGGGTCCACCACGCCAACAGACTTCTCCGAAGTGCCGTTGGACAGCGGTGACAGTTCCGTGGCAGAGTTCTTCCGGATTATCGGCTCGAACTTATTCCGCCTCCCCGTGTCTTGGATTGAGACAGGAGATTTGATTGCCATGTCGAAGCGATTCTGCACAGGCATGAAGCCGGCCCATGTGCCTCCCCCTCGACCGGCAGATCCTCGGATCCACCTGCAAAATGACTTCCCCGGCCTCTTAATGTGCGAGTCTGAAATCGATTCTGAGGATGAGCCCAGCGATGATGAGGCCGCGTACTCCGATGATGAAGGAGAGGCGTTTCAGTTTGCGCCGCCCGTGTCAACCGTCGAGACGCTCACCACTGCAGGCTTCGAGCGAGATACCAAGAAGCTTAATTACAAGTTGAAGACCGCACCGCCTTTGGTTCATTCACGTGTGCTGCGTGGCGATGGTTCACAGACGCACTCCGAGATTTACTCCGCCGCGGCAGCTGAAAAAACACAACAACAACAACAACAACAACGAGCACCTCAGCAACAACTGCAGCAACAATCGTCCTTTGCTGGGCCTGCAAGCGGACCGCAGCTCACCTCGAGCGCAGCGGCGCTGTTCCTTGCCAGCAACGATGAGGCCAAGCGCGTTGTGTTCTAGAGATGTGTTTTGTGAGGTAAACGGTGAGTTTTGTGTGGTGGACTTCGTGTTATTTCTTCGTAGTTGACTTAAAGCCTTTTACGCGAATTTATGAGATCTTGATCATGTTTTCAAATTTGGTGTTTTGTGCTTTTTGTCTTGTTTTTTGGCTGTTAGGTCGTGCGTACTTTAACACACAGCACCGCACTCTTTTTTCAAACGTAACTTAACAGAGGGCGTTTAAAGTAGTGGCCAGTTTCTTCCAAACTCGAAAACTCTTGCACATCAGGTGAGAAACAACAGTCCCCGCACAGGAAAGAAAATTAAGAGTTTCTCACTCTCACCAAAAACTAAACTTGCAGTTGTCAAGAAACAAGCAAAAAAAAAAAAGATCGCATGACAGATGCCGCCATTCAACAGGAGTACCTCCACCATCACTATCATCACCTTCATGGGGAGCATCTTATGAGTATCGTGCCGCACTACCATTACAGCACACCTGATGACCACCTTCATCTTCACAGCGATAGTAACAACAGCAACACTGTTTCTGCTTCTGCTGCTGCAGTTTCGTCTGCTTCCCCTGACGCAACGGTAATGATGGCTGTTGTGGCAACCATTGCAAAGAGTATTTACTGCGGGGCGTTTGCAGGCGCCTGCAACTCCACCGTCTCCTTCCCCCTCGATACCATCAAGGTAAGGGCGCAGTCGCAGCAAGGAAAGTTGTCCTACGCAGCGGTGGTCGCGGATGGTTGGCGATCAGGCGGCATTCGAAGCTTCTACCGTGGCGTCAGTTTGCCCATGTTGGGTGTCATGTGCGACAACTCTGCCATTTTCGCAACGAACACTGCTGTGTTGAATGTGTTGGAACGCTTCAGCAGCCCTTCTCGTTCTGCAATGCATGCCACCGCATCTTCTTCGTCATCAGCGCATCACCATGGAGCCACCACGCACAGCAGACCCTTGTCGCACACGGTGATCGCTGGTGCCATGTCTGGAGTCTCCAGCGGCTTGGTGTTGACCCCGTTTGAACTCGTAAAATGTCGCATTCAACTGTGGAAGTCAATGCCCCACAACACCTACTCTTCCTCCAACGCAGCAGCGGGGACAACACCTTCACGCTCCCTCAACGGTGCTCCCACTATTGGCAATGTCGTGAAAGTCATTTACTTCAAGGAGGGCGGTGTGTTGGGATTTTTTCAAGGGTGCCGGGCGACGGTAGTGCGTGAAGTACCAGGGACGCTCACGTGGCTGATGACGTATCAGAATATGATCGCCTCGTACCATCGCCACTTCAGCACTGCAAAAAGGAAATCTGACGACGATGAGGCATCGTTGTCGGTGGTTGTCGAGCCACCTCCGCCGCTGTTGAGCATGTTTGCGGGGGGCATGGCTGGTGTTGCGTACTGGACGATTGGCTATCCAGCTGACTTTATCAAGACTCGCGTTCAGAGCGGTGCGCTGAGGGGCACCACTTCATCATCATCGCAGGCGTCTGATGCCCGAGTCATTCCTGCTATTCTTGAGGTGTTGAAGACCAGTGGCATACGCGGCCTTTACCGCGGCTACGGCATCACGGTGGCTCGTGCGTTTCCCTCCAACGCCATTCTATTTACGGCGTATGAGTATGCGTCAGGTACGTGGGATCGTAACATTGCTGCGAAGTTCAGGAACTGACATATTTTTTTTTGATTACGTGATTTTGTTCCAAACACCGTTTTTTTGTTAGCATGACAACAGTGTCAAGAAGAGAAATAATTTATTTCACATCTTTTCCATTTTTTTTTTTTTTTTTGGGGGTGTGTGTGTGCATGAAGCAAATGGCACGGAGTGAGATCGACTCACCACTCTACATACCTTTCTGACTTTTTTTGTGAAGTGAAGTGTTGCAACCAGCGAAGAGCTCGTCGTTCTCCTATTTTCCGTTCTCCGCACTGCAGTTGGGTTGTTGCGGCGGCGCATAAAAAGAGTACAACGCTCGACTCCCCACTTCTGTTTTTTTTTATTTTGTTTTAGTTGTGCATTTGTCGGGTCGCGTTCTTCAAAACAGAGAATTGGAAAATCTGGGATGTCTCCGGCTAAATACCATGTTTAACCGGAGAAATTTCAGTTTTGTTTCGATTTGCTTTGTTTGTATGAACGCTGAATTGTCGTAGCAACACCTTATTCCCCCTGCAAGCAGGAAAGTCGCGGCACAAATCCGGTTCGGGGTCACGAGTTTTTCTTGTCGCTCATCTTTTTTTATTCAATTTCATGCGTATTGTTTCACTGTTGTGAAAATTCTTAGTGGCCAACAAAGTAAGCCGCGATCTGTAGCACTAGACTAACGAAAAAGGTATATGCCTGCAAACGATGCGTCTGCCCCGCCACCTGCGCAGAAGCAGTGGCGCACAGAGCAATGCGTAGCGATCTGCGACTACCAAGCAAGCAGCAGCAATGAAATTAGTTTCCAAAAAGGAGACGTCATATCGGTGACTGGGAAACGCGGGGACTCAAGTGGATTCTGGGAGGGCATCACGACCGGAGTGAATATCGACATCCTCACAGGGAAGAAGAATAAACACTTGTCCACTGAGAAAGAAGGAAAAAGCAGCAAAAAGAATAACGCAGATGCAGCTCTGTCTACAAAGGGGCTGTTTCCAACGTGCATGGTGTCTTCCAATATGCGAGCATACAACGAGCCGCGATTCTGTGACAAAATTCTTGTGTTGTACGACTATGCGCCCAAAACGAACGACGAGGCTGATTTATGCAAAGGAGACATTTGGACAGTCACGAGGCCCTCCACGAGTCCTGGATGGTGGTATGGGGTGAAGGAAGGGACTGGTCAACGAGTCGGGGATTCGGCAATGTCTGGTCCAACTGGTAGCAACAAGCACAAATCTTATTCCTCCTCACCTTCAAAATCGTCATCTTCTTCTGGTGAGAAATTAATCCCAATCAACTTTGTGACCTCAAAACTTGTGGTAAGCGGCCTGCCGTGCCAAGGCAATGCCACGAACGAATTGCCCATGTCCACCGGTGATGTCCTGCAGATGATCCGCCGTTGGAACGATGGGTGGTGGGAGGGGATGCTCCGTGGGAAACGAGGGATCTTTCCTAGCAACCTCGTCCATCCTAACGTGTCTACGATTGCACCACCGCTGTTTTGCCAGAGGTGCAAGAACATTCTGCAGTATCAAGGCCCAGTGACTGCAGGCTCCACGGGAAAGTGCTCTGAGTGTGCGGAACACGAGCGCGTTGTCGACTGCATGCTGCAATCCCTTGTGATCCAGAAACATAGCGGTAGTGGTGAGAGCTCATCGACCACCACCATGAATTTGTTTTCACTGGTTGACGAAGAGCTGTTGTACGGCAAGAAGTTCCTGCAAGACGTAAAATCTGGTGGCACTTCTGTTAGTGGTGGCGGGTCGAACTTAGACACCACGACGGTAAGAAGATTTCATACCGCAACGCCACCTATTGTTTAGCGCTGTTTTGTGTGCCACAATGTCAACACGATGTGAGCTGCTTGCTCTCACTTCAGTCTTACTTTTCTTTTAGATTCAATGCTGAACCTCTCCGATTATCGCATCACCCTTTTGTCGCTTTGCTGATACGCACGCCTTTCATTTTGGCATTTGTTCTCTCTCGCTCTCTATTTCTTGTGTACACTCCCTTTGCGCAGAAGTTTACTCGACACCTTCATACACATTCATCATGTCCTCAAAGAAATGGTTTCCTCTCGAAGCGAATCCTGATGTGATGAACATCTACACCGAGTCGTTAGGCGTAGGGTCTGCAGATGCGCCTCTGCCCATCTCATTCCACGATGTCTACGGCCTTGACGATGAGATGCTCGGTTTCGTGCCTCAGCCGGTGATTGCGGTGGTGTTCCTCTACCCCATTAACGACGCGAACGAAGCACTCCGATTCGAAGGCAATTTCCTGCCCGCAGATGAACAAGCAGGTCTTTTCTACACAAAGCAAACGGTGAGCAACGCCTGCGGGACCATTGGAATTCTTCATGCCCTCCTCAACAACGTTGAGAAGCTCGGGCCGCTCAAGGACGGGAGCATATTGTCTGACTTTGCTAGCAAGCTGCCGTCTCTAACGCCCGATGAGCGTGCCAAGGTGATCGAGAACAGCAGTGACCTCGATTCTGTGCAGTCCGGCGCGGCCCAGATGGGGCAGACGGAGAACCAAAGCATCGACGCGGATATCAATCTTCACTTTGTGTGTTTTGTCCATCACAACGGAAAGTGTGTGGAACTTGATGGTCGCAAGAAAGGGCCCCTTGTGGTCGGTGAGTGCACACCAGAGACGTTATTGAAAGCATCGGCAACTCAGATTCAAGCGTACGCAGCCCTGTCCCCTGACAGCGTGCAGTTCAGCATCATTGCGCTCGCTGGAGTCCCAGCATCATAGCCGCTCTTGACATTCGAATGTGGGTTTGTTCCCGTCACCAGTTTTTTTTCTCGTGTTTGCAAGTATTTACGGAATTCATCGCAACTTGCGTGCATCCAGAGTTTCTTTTTGCTTTGAGGCGAAACTTGTTTTTTATCGTTGTTCTTTTTCTCATAGCAATTTAAGGAAGACTTGTGAGTGATGCTCAGGCTATTCAAGCAACATCCAATCGGTGAAGCAGCATGCTATCTCCTACGGTGCCATCAACATTCAACGATGAGCTCCCGCTGTTGGGTAACCGTAGCGCTGACGCAGCAAGTCCGCTGCAGTTCAACGAGTGAAAGCATAAGAACGACAACAACGGTGACCACTTCGAACGATAAAAGCACAACATTGAGCTTAACTACTGCAATACGCAACTCATCAAGCCCAAATGCCTCCACGGCGAATCGGAGGCAACGAAGAAGAGCGAAGGCGCGGAACATGAAAAAACTTCTCGCCAGAACGCAGCAAAGCAGCACTTCGTGGCAGCGCCCACATGGAGATTCCTGTGCTCAACAACCAGAAACCGCAATCGAAGACCCTCACAAACTAAGGAGCGAATTACAACGATGGTTTGAGCGTCATGTGCCTTCAGGCTGCTTCGACAAACTTGCAGGGACTCTTGTTGATGGCTCCCTCTTGATTCGCGTTCGAAAAGACTCCGCCCTGCAGCCGGCCACCGCCACCGACGAACGACCAGCATCATCGTCGTACATTGTTGAGTACGAGCTGCCATCATCGACGACGGCACCATCACCTTCTTCGCAACAGGCAAGCACTCTAAACGATGATGCACACGTTGATACAACCTTTGAAGATCTATTGTCAGAAAGCGACCTCAGCACCGTCGCAGTACCGTCCATCCCTCGCGCGACACATCAGAACGTCACATCAATACATCAATCGCAACCACGAAACCTTAAACGACAGGCCAAGCATGAGGCGCCCTCTCCTCACATCAACAAACCTGCTGCTGTTGTGGAGAGTCCTCCCCTATCGTTCCATAAGAAAGAAGCGGACGCCCTTCTCGACAACGTCAGGACCACGCTTCAGAATATGTTTCATTCCAGCGGTGGTGTGATCTCTGTGGTATGTGACTTGAGTCGCAGCTGTGACCTCGCAGACGAAGATGACGCTGATGTCATTGGAAATGGAGGAGACAGTGTAGTAAGACCAACAATCACAAAATATGTAGATGTTGTCGTCGCGAGCATCGTTATCACTTTGCCTTCCGTCTCAACTGGTGGCAGTACGAATGTTCTTTCTCCTCTCGCTGAGCAGCCATCGGAACACGCTCCTCGTCGTCCACTTCTCTTTAGGAACGACGATAACAACCAAAGCAACTCGAAGAGGACGACGAGTGTGTCAACGACATCAATGGCGCAAGAGAACCAACAGCGACCCTCCCCCTCATTCGTGTCTTCGGGGAAAACGGTGGTGGGTGAAGGCGCCGGTGTCAATGAGCTTGACGCAGTGATCGAAGCCCTGATTGATGCATTTACTGAGGCGGATATGGAGCTGCCGGAGTGCGTCACATCCACGAAGCGAAAACTTGTGGAACAAGGCAGTCTTTTAGACGCTGCCAACAGAAACACCAGCAACTTCAACAGGAAGGATGGACGAGGGCCGTTAGCACCATTGATGCGGAGCGTCGCGGGTCAAATGTGGAAGTCAATTGTCGAATCCTTAGCCGCATCGCCACTTCGCACGGAAAGCGGCGCCTCGTCATCCCGCCCTCTCGCTCACGCAATCCTACAAGTCACAAGCGCCCCTTTGCCGCAACAAGGAACGGAAACTGTCAGCGTGGTCATCAAAGGCGTGGACGAAACAAAAAGAATCTGCGCGCTCGAATTGTGTGCTGCGGATCACAACGACGCTTCCCTCATCACTGAAAAGCAAGTGCTTGCTTCCGTCAAACTCACAACAATAGCCACGAACGACGCAGCGGCACTGTTTCCCGCTTTGCCGATGGAGTACCTTCGTTGCCTTGACTTAGCTGCGGCCGCACTGCAACAAAGAGACGACGTTGTTGGTGGTCGCCCACCTCTTGCGCGTCTTGATGCACTGCTTGGCTCGATGCCTTGCTTGATTCCGATGGCTGCACGAGGATCGTACCACTCCGTTGCGAAATGGACCTCGGGTCATTACCTCGGTGCTCGCAGGAGTCTTTCTCACAGTCACGAAGTGGGCAAGAATTACAACCTCACTACGACAACTTCGATGTGGTTGCCGATGGATGCCTCTAGTCTAGCCAGACGGGTGATCCTTGACCCCCGAGATGGCTCCTCGAAAAAGCGTTTGAAAGCTGTCTCAGGGTGTCTTGGCTACGAGTTTACAGTCGCTCGAGGTGCTCCTGCACGAAGCAATGGAGACGCACGAGAAGCAGCACTCTCCGCTTTTCTCGGCGTTGGGGCTTCTGCAGCTCCGTCATCTGGCGCCGACGCTGTCGCGGAAGACGAACGTTCGACGTCAACAAACTTTCCCTTTCCGGCTGAATTCCACGGACAAATTTCAGCTCCCGCATTTCTGAATACAATCTCATCGTTGAGATCATTTTCGCAAACGCTTCAACTCGTCGGCGCCCCACCGCCGTTTGAACGCGGCATTGTGTCGCAGCTGAAGTGGCTCGGCAGTGCACGTGGTGAAGAAATGAACATTGAATCCACGAAGATGGAAAGGACATCAAATTCTACGTGCTGGAGGACAAAAGTATCCGCCCGTAAAATCAAAGGAGAGAATGAAAGTGCGACCACTGATTGTCATCAGTGGGTTGTCCTGACGGATCTCAAAGATTACAAGAAGTCCAACAGCATCTTGCGAGCTGTGACGTCCACGTTTGATCTTCCACAGTACCGATCGCTGATGACAGATCAACTCTACGGCCGGTTCCGGGACGATGCCGCCTCAATCTGCGCGGCCACCGCGAATTCAGCGACCCAGCAACGTCTCCTCGAGGGCGATGACTGGGTGACGTGTGATGAGAGCGTTGGAACCACCTCCCCTTCAACCACAACGACAACGACACGAACGGCCGGTGCTGCAGCAGCGACGACACCTAATATCATCGCAGAGCTAGAGTCCGTGACCAACAGCACCACAACAATCGGCGACTTCCGTCGTGGCCCCTCCCTCCTTTCGAGCATCCAACGAGCCATTTGCGAGGTTGTCGAAGACGTCGATTTTGTTGAATTTGTGAAAGCCACATTGGGACTGCCGCATGTCGGCTCCCTGAAAACGGAAAGCAGTATCGACACAACCCTTGGAGGCACCGCCTCATACCGTTTTTACCTTGTTGCTTTGACAGAAGGTACCGCCATCGCAACGATCGCATTGTGTGAGACCGACATCGACGTTTCCCGTCTTGTCGCCCCGCCCCCCGTTGCAACACAACAGAAAGAAGGGCCAGTAGCGCTCTCGTCGTCACCCTCGTCGTTGTCGTGGCAACTCAGTGTACTGTGTCCTCTGTTTGCTCAGTGGGCAGCCATGTTTCGCTTGAGTCCCGAAATCGCTGCATCACAGCTCCGCTTGAAGGAAACATCCTCCAGCGATGATAATTCGCAAAAGAAGAGCATTCGTAATCGCTTTTGGACAGCGTCGCGGGCCATCGTCAATGAAGCGGCTGAATTTTGCAATCTACCAACCCCGGATCGACACGAAGCTCCGTCGAGCTCGTGGCTTTCAGGAGACTCTTCGCTCCCACGATGTGTGCCTCATGTTGATCTTGGCAGCGGGGGCCAACGTGCCCATCCGTTGAGCACCGTGAATGATCATTTTATAAAAGTATTTGGTGGTGCGTTAGCAGTTCATGTGCGTGCTGCGAATCAGTGTGGTGCTGAACCGATACCAAGGCATCAGTTTACCATCTCTGCTGCACATCATCACATCAACACCGCCAAGGGAGAGCCATCAGAAGCGGCGCTCACCTTCCAGCCAATCATCTCCAGTTGCGGTGCCACAAAGACAGCGGCACGACTGGCAGCGTGCACCGCACTGATTGAGCGATGCATTTGCCCTTTGATCTCAACGTGTCGTGCGCGACAACAGGCCCCATCACATGATGCTGAGTGTCGTGAGAATACAGTTGTTGAGAGAGCGGTGTCACAATCAACGAAGGAGAACGTACGACCCCCGAGCGCCTCTGAAACTGATAGTTCGCTCTTCCTCACATTTCCTCCTCTCGAACTTAATTCCGTCGGTGGGCAGCTCATCTCGGCGATCTTTCAGACATTTGCATCTCCTCCAGCACCATCTGCAGTGAGTGGCGATGAGGTCGCTGCCTTCGATGATGTGAGTTCTATCGATGCAGTACGCTTTGGTGTGTTGTACCAGCCAACAATTGATAATGACGCGATGGTCAGCCAAGGAACGTCGCGCCGTCCTCGCATGTTTACCCCCTACGTGGAGATTGAGTACAGCATCAGCAACTTTGTCACAGGAGGCGGCCCGGGCAAATTTATTCGATTGACACCTGTCTGTACAAGCAAGGAGAATGATGCAACAACGCTTGAAGAGGATGGCAGCAGCAGCATCTTTATGGCAATCACAGCGATGTGGTCCGCCCTCGTCGCTCAACATTCCTCCTCCTCCCTTTCACAACAAACGGAAGCAGGTCCTCATAACAACAATAGCACGACGTTGTGGGAGACGCTGTATCCACTGAGCGTGAGCGATGATGCCACTACCTCCTCTACGAACGTCGCCATTAGTAGAGCTGAATCACATCTTCTTGCTCGGTGGAACGACGCCAATCATCTTTCTAGACTTGCCTCACTTTCTCGGCATGTGGTGCAGTCGACATTCGCACCACCTCGCGTCCTGCAGCAATCCGTTCCAAGCCAACTGATAGACGTCTACTCAAAGAGATTCTTTGGGATCTCATTGTTCACCAACTCCGAAATTGTTCCCCGCTCAACCGACTGGCGAACGGAGCTGACAGCTGAAGTGATTGTTCGGCGGCCTGTTCAAGTATTGAGTGCTGTTGCAGAACAACAACAACAGGATGCTGATCAACACCACACAACTGAATCACCTAGGCATTGTCATTTCATTCTTGGAGCGTCAATCGGGCAAGGAAAGAAGGTGAGCTACAAGCTGTCTGCAGTCCCATTGCTGCGCAGTGAGTTAGTTGGTACTGTTCAGCAGCTCCTGCAGTCCGTTGGTGGTCAACAAGATCAATCCCGACGAGGGATGATCTCGCAATCGTCGTCGTTCTGGGACTCAGATCATTTCTCCCTTCCCTCAGAGGGACGAAATACAACGGCGGAGCTGATTGTGCGCATCATTTCCGTGTGATAAAGCGTTACAAAGAGTCGGGGTGTGGGAGGGGTTTTTTTCATTGTCGGTGCATCGGGAAAAAAAACTCACAAGAGGCGGGAGCCATCTTTGTTTTTACAGTTGTTCCTGTTTTCTAAAAATAGAGAATTCGACAGTTTCCATTTCGTTTGTTTTTGGCGTACAATTATGCCCCCAAACTCTTGTTTGCTTGATTGTGTTCCAAGTGGTCAAAGTAAAGACCAATCGTAAAAACGTCAAAGGCCTTAAAAACGAAGGGGGGAAATAGAAGCACACAAAAAGCCCGCATCAAACAAATAATAATGGGATGCAAATTCGTTCGAGAGGCACCAAGAGGAGGGAGAGCAAAGTCAGAAAAATCAGTAACTTTTAATGACAACGTCACTGCAATTCCACCACCGGAATCTGAACCTGCGTCGTTAGCAGGGTCAATGGTCAACCGTCGAACGAACAGCAGTGTCTCACCCGAAGCCTCGCCCTCGAATCATACGTTGTCCACTCCTCAGAATACAACGGTGGATGATGTGGAAGTGGTGGTGCAGAGCAGCGACCTAGAGGTGATTGGGCGCGGGAAGATCAAGAGAAGAAATGACAGCCTGAGCCTTGCAGCTGTTCGCCGCAGTCGTCGAACTGACGACGACGACGACGCTGATGCTGGCGGCGTCGATGACGCAGCCGCGCCGATAGATCACAACTCAGCTGAGCAAACAACGATGGCGGAGAAATAACGACGATCATCAAGCACCGCCGCACGCACAAAAACAAAAAAAACGCATCTCCACAGACGTGCTCAACCTCAAATACTGAAATATGTCGGACTTTCGCTAATCACTCAACAACAAAAGAACTGAAATTTGGAAAGCGTTCTCTCTAACTCGACGCTTTTCATCCCAACCACTTCTCGATTGAGTTCGGTTTTTGTTTTTTTGTTTTTGTGATGCCCGTTTTCACTTACTGCCTTCCGGTGGGTCGCTATCTTTGTGTTTTTCACCCGAGGAGTTCAGGGGAATAGAAGCCGACTCAATTATTTTTGTTTTCATCGGCCCTCATAACTCACACGCGCAGCAGACGCAAAGAAGCGATC
Source organism: Bodo saltans (assembly GCA_001460835.1). Taxonomy (NCBI): domain Eukaryota; phylum Euglenozoa; class Kinetoplastea; order Eubodonida; family Bodonidae; genus Bodo; species Bodo saltans. The sequence goes on from CYKH01001755.1 coordinate 53,074, forward strand.
TCAGTCTCATCGTGCTCGACTGATGCGATCAAAAACAGATTCCGGCACGCACAAGCGTTACAGAAGTCCCATAACGATGAGTAGAAGGAAGTAGAACGAATCATAGCAACGGAAAAAATCAAAACGAAAACACGTTGCTAATCAAAAAAGTGAAAACCGTTCGTGTGAATTGCTGTGACGCTTTCGTTTGTAACATTTTATTTTCCGCTGAAGGAGGAAATCACAACGTGATACATCTTCGTGCTGCTCAATGGTTATTTTTTCGTTGTTACTGTGTTGTTTTTTTTTTGTTTTTTTTGTAAGACGCAGATAAAAATAATAATGTCCCAAGATCAACTAGAGTATGTCATTCGTCCGCTGGCCAGGAAGGTGATGGATCTCACCCTTGGGCGTTATCAAGTGCTGGAGAATCACCGTCATCGGCTACCAGAGTTTTTGACGCTCTGCGCTTCTGATGTCGAAAATATTTTAGTAGCCTTCTCCAAGATGGATGTAGAACGCGCGACGAGCGATGCCCGAGCATCCCAGAAAATGGCAATGCCATCATCGTCAACACAACAACAACAACATGTGGCGGGTGCAGCAAATAAACTGTCACATAAGAAGCGGGAATCACCGCGAAAGACGAATGCGCAAGGTGGCGACGACGACGACGACGACGATCCTTCGTCAATGGAAGCACGTGCACGGCAACTTGAAGAGGAGGACGAAGAAGTACGCATCGCGTCGCTCAGCCACGAGCAATACGTTGCAGAGCTGCGGCTTCAACTCCAGCGGCTGAAAACAACAGAAAATTTTCTGAGGTCCACTCTCTCTGATGTCCTTCACGAGCTAGACCATCGCACGACAGCAGTTGAAGTCAAAGCCGGTCAAGTCGCACAGCGAGATCAACGACTTACAAAGCAACGCGAGGCATTTCTGCGTGAAAATCGTCAGCTGCGTGATATGGTTGCGCAGTACCGTGATAAAGGAAAGTGCGATTTACCAGAACCGATTCTCTACGAATGGGATGCCGATGACGTTGGCAGTGGCGGTGGTGGTGGTGGCAACAACTCCGCACGAGGAGGTTCACGCGGTCGAGGAGACAGCAGCGGTGTTGTCGATCCGTTTCAACAACTTCGTCAACAATTCAAGGAGGAGAAGGATACGTTGGAGAAGGGGTTTGTGAAACAACTTGAAGAAGCAAACTTCAAAGTCCGTTCGTTGCAAGCGCAAGCCGCAAACGCAGCACGATCGAAGCTGGAGCAGCAGCAGCAAATCGCGCTGTTGGAAGCTCAATTAGAGTTGCTCCGGTCGAAGCAGCCTCTTACAGAGAACGCTGCTGAGTCGCCAGACAGTCCGCATGAAGCGATCGCGATAGCATCTGGCCCCACGTCACCTCGCAACCATCAAGGAAATGCTTCGCCACCCCCGACGAAACCTCCTCAAACTCATGTCGCAACTCAAACAGATCCAAACACACCGAGGTCAAACCCACGGACCCCGCCCCCTGTTCACATGCTAGAAGTAGATCCGGAATTGCACGACGTGTTAGTAACGAGGCAACCAACGCCAGATGGACTGGGTGCCAACATTGTGCGATCTGTCAGTACCACTGCACTGGCAAGCAACGCCAGCGGCTCTCAGCAACTCACACCAAGGACGTCGAAGCTGAAGCCCTCCTCGTCTCCTTTCTCAAATAGTGCGGCTCCCATGACTGCGGTAAGGAAGGCAACTGCACCGATTGCTGCGGTGAGCAGCAAACAACCGCCGCACCGCGTGCAAGTGACGCCGTCGAAAGGGCCTAACAAACAAGCACTGCACGGGATGGCTGGCCGGGGAGCAACGGGAGTGGCTTCAGTCGGTGGTGGTGGCTCAAGCAGCCTTGTTCTTGATCCATCGTCGGGCTCCGCATGCGGGGCCGATGATGGGGATACTGCTGACAGCCAATCGCCGGGCGGAGCTTCTGGCGCCTCGCCGTGGAACGACGGACTTGTGTTCGGGTCCTCCGATGGGGATGGGTCTGGAACACAGCTGCATCAGCAACATCAACGAATCACCTCAGCATTGGAGTCCACTGCCCGAACACCCTCGCAGCTAGAAACGTTCAAATTGCTAGAAGAGCAGATTGCTCTTGATCAGCAGCAGCACCCACTGATGTTTGTGGCTAACGGTTCACCAACGACGCCGACCTCACCTGCCAGGAGCAGCGGTAACAATGCCTCATCCCCTTCCGACAAGAAATTGCATGCGGAGTTGCACAGGCTTCGAGTTGAAAATGAGCAACTACGAATTTCAACAGCGTCAACGAAAGTTTCTGGCGCGTCCGCCCCGCACAACAATTCGCTTCTTCTTGCTCGCCTAAAAGTTGACCTCCGCGAAAAGTCCGCCCAATTAGACGAGCGCACCGCGGAGTTTGACCAACTGAAGTCAGAAGCAGAAAGATGGTTTCAAGTCTATCGTCAGTATGTACCGCCTTCTGATGTTACCGATAGCACAACAGGTGGACATCAGCGCGTGGCGCACCCGCAGCAGCGATTTTCGAACCACAACGCTGCACCCCTTGTTGTGAACTACGAAGTGGTGGCACGCTTGAAAGCGACTGTCAACGCTGCGGAGCTTTCTGAGCAGCGATATCGCGTTTTGTCGTGGAAGGTGATGGATCATCATGTAAGAAGCTCGTTGGCCCGAGAAGGTCATTTGCATGACATCCGGGACGCTCACAAAATGTTTGACATGAACCTCGTGACGTCGCTCCAGCGGCAGCTAGAAATGATGGCGTTTCATCAGCAGCGTGTGTATGTCCGACTGCGCACTCGGCGTGCTGAGAGCCGCGTCGAATCTGATATTTTGTGGGATCAGGTGTTGACGATGGCACGCAACGTGTCGAAGCTGCAGGCGGTTGAGGAGAATCCAGAAACACCAAGGTACTACTTGCGAAATCAGCAGATTCAAAGTAGTAGTTCCGCCAACAACAACGGCAATAGCCCTCCGCGACGAGATGTTCGCGTTTCCCCTGCAGCTGCCGTCGAGGAAGTTGTCCACGCTGAGTCGACAATGACACCCGATGGCCCTATCTCCAAGAGTAGCGTTTACTTCCGTGTAGTGAGCAACGCTGCAGCGGCGTACTCCCTTCAGCAACTTGGGGGTGGGGGTGGAAGTGTTAGCAATGATGCCGCAGCAACTCTCAATTTGTCAAGGATACCCGTTCGAGGAGTGGCTGCCGCATCGCCGGCAACTCTTCTACCACAACGTCCTCAATCTGCTTCCGCATCCCTAGGTGGTGGCGGGCAGCAACACGCTGGTTCAAGTAACTCTTTGCCACAGAAACTGCGCGCTGCCGTCACGCGACCCGTGTCGGCTGTTATGGCGCGCCACGGAGGCCGTAAACCTGCTTCCTCTTCAGCTGGCGGATATCCCGACGATGAGCGGTTGCATTCATTTCAGCCAAGCGAGTTACGAAACTTATCTGGAGACGATCGTCGAGCTAAAATACTCCTCGCAATGGGAAAAGACAAGTCGAGCGAGGCCCGAAACAAATTGCAGTTAGTTGAAGAACGACGACTGCTGCGCGCGTCCTCCTCGGCAGCACGATGTCCTGACATGAGTCGAGTAGAGCAGCCTGTGTTTCATATGGCGAAGCTTATTGGTCGCAACGAAGCTCCAATGTAACAAGATCGAAGAGACGTTTACTTATCGGACGTCCTTGTTTGTATTGTTCCTCAAAATTGATCTTACATTCATTCGTGCGCTTTGCGTACTGTATCTCCTGTTCTCACGCTCAATAATCATATTTTTTTCACTACTTGAGGAGGAAAGTTTAAGCAACTCATTAATAACAACATGTTGCGTGCGTCCGCAGAGAGTGTACTGTTCACAAGCCTCTATGGCGGTTGCTCGACAACTCATTCCAGTAGCACCGCGGAGCTCACGACACCCGCGGTAGCATCTGTCATTGACATCGATGGTGTGAGGATTCTCCTCGACTGTGGGTTGGACTTTAACGCGCCGCCTCAGCAAGTGGGGTGGTATTTGTCTCAATTGGCGGCGCAGCTCCCCACCATCGACTGCGTGCTATTATCCTCACCAGAGGCACTGTACTGCGGTGCTCTCCCATTCGTGATTCAGCACATTAGACGTGGCGTGCCTGTGGTCGCACCGGGTCCACTATGCAAAACGGCGACGCACAACGTGCTTGGTCGGTTCATGGCACGGTATGCGAATGAGGCTGAATTCCCTGTGCAAGGTCACGCTGGAATCACCAACTACCGAATGACCAACGACGACATCTTCAATGCCTTTCGCGCCGTGAAGGAGCCGTATGGCAACCGCACTGTGCTTCGCCGCTTGAATGATCACGGCGCCATGGCTTCGTTCCGTCGTCGAACATCGGATGAGCCTGCCGCTGCTGGCGGCCTCATCAGCGCGAGCGATTTCGAGGGAATATATGAAGGCGAGGATGCCGCTCAAGATGCGGATGAGCAGCAGCGAGAGCAAGAAGATCAGCTCTCGTCCATTGTTGCAGAGCCGATTGGAAACTACCGTATCATTGGTGGGTACATGTGGCGACTCATGTACCAGACTGACGATATTTTGTACTGCCCCGACTACTCTCTTCACCCATCGTCGCTCCTGCGCCGAACTGCAATGCCAACTCGTAGCACGATGGTGATCCTAGGCATGCCATCAGGGTACGCGGAGACGAAATCGTCATCGTCATCGGCATCGCATAGATCTCTGTTTGATGAGCATATGCCCAACCTCCTTCGCAGTGTTGTCGACACATTCCGTCGCGAAAAAGATGTTCTCATGCCGGTCACTTTGAGTGGTCGTGGTCTAGAAATGCTGATGCTGTTCAAACAGTCGTTGCAAGAGAAGGGTGTCACTTCCTACAACATTGTGATGGTCCACTATCAAGCGAAGGAACTTCTCGCAAGACTCAAAACAATGACCTCGCTGTTGCTGGACAACTTGGTGTATGATAGCAACGATGTTTTCGCGGAAGTTCAAACGTGTAAGTCGTTAGATGAGCTCAAAAAGATTCCAAGCCCACGACTGATTCTCGCCGATGGTCTTGATCTAGACGATAACATCGCGCCAGAATTGTTGCTTTCATTTCTTGGCAGCAGCGGAAACTTAATTATTGCGGTGGACACTCCAACCAACGGGAACGCTGGTGACGAAGGAACGAACTTGCAACGGTTGGTACGAGCATCAAAGTTGAACAACTTCGCGAATTCGTCGTTTACCTGGCAATATCTACGTCGTGCAAAGCTAAACACCGTAGAGCTTGAGAACTTCTACCTCGCACAGGAACGTGCGATCGAGCTTCGTGAGCAGCAACAAGCAGAGCGCGACGCAGAGCTTCGGCGCACCGCAGTGGCATACCAGGAGGATATGCGCGAAGGTGTGACAGATGTACAGAATTGGGATAGTGACGATGACGATGCCACCGCACCATCCAACGGTGGCGCAGGTGTCAAACAATTGCCCGCACCCGATGCAGCAGTTGCGTTGCAACTTCCCAGAGGGCTGTATCTCCCTGAAAACACTGCGAAAGCCCTCCGCCACGCTCTTTCGAAGCAAACGACAGGTAGCAGCTGTGGTATCGTGTTTCCCCAGCTTGACACCTTCACCTCCCTCGCTACGTACCTCGCAACACCCAATCCCACAAACGAGGACCGCGGATACGGAATCCCTCTTACTCCAGCAGAAATCTCTCACCTTCGTCGTGCTGCTCCGCATCGCACCATAAATGATGATGCTCCCCTAGATTTGGTACTCTCAGTCAACGATGCGCAAATTGACGCTAACATTCCCTGCAAGGTAGTGTGGGAAACGGCGTCCTGCCCACGTGTGCAGGCAAACGTCTTCGTGCTTCCGTGGATGCTTTACGAAGGTACTTTGGATGTAGCAACAATCAAACAACTTCTGTTGTCGCAGCTTGCTGGAACGGTGAAAAAAATTGTTCCGCTGGGTGCCACAACAAGCGATGTTCGGACACTTACTGCCTTCTGCAACGAAGAATCGTCGTCATTCAGGGCCGTCGCGTCAGCTCAACGCGCGAACACGAAAAAAGATGTTGTCACTGCAGATGAACAACAAAAGTCCCAACTTGTTATTCAACTTGTGCCAAATGTGCCAGTTCAACTTGCAGTGGCTGTATTCGCGTTCACCGTTGACTTAGACCCAAGGTTCGCGTCGCATTTGCAGGCTAGCCTTCGCCCTGTCCGAGAAACACGCTCCGCGGGATATTGGGAAGTCGGCCACGTCAATGGCGTGCTGGACTCACGAAGCGAATTCAGCAGCAACAACGACAGCGACTCCGGTTCTGCAGCTCGAAAGCGACGGCGGTTAGAAGGACTTGGCACACCTGTACTCACATTTCCCCACGCAACCGCATCGAACGAGAGTGACGCCGGAGAGACAGAAATAGAAACCTTCGACGAGGTCCCCCTTGGTTCAGTTTATGTCGGATCCCTCGAGCTTCCAGTCATTCGAGACAAACTTCGACAGCAGCTGCGTCAGCGTGTCGATGTCGTTCGTGGCCTGCTGACTCTTGAGGAAGCTGGAGCCTGTGTCCGCCGAAGCCCATCCGGGGATGTGACACTCTCCTGTGTTGTTGGAGCCTCTATGTTCGAAATTCGTGAAGCCATCTATGCGCAATATCAACACAACCTCTAGCCCTGTGTGTGGGAGCGAAAACTTCTAAGCAATCACTCATCACGCCACACTCTATTTCCTTCTGCGCTTAGCAAAACAAATTCCAAACACTCACTCCATTCCAACATTTTCGCATACCAAGACATCAACAGCAAACAAAAAAAGGATTGTCAGATTTCAAAGAGAGTTTGCCAGGTCGTTTCAGAAGCATACTCAATCGTTGGTTTCCGTCCTGCTTGCCATCGAAGATGCTTTATCAATGCGACCTGCGAATGCCCTTTTAAAAAACACAACTTGGCCTCTAATCGATCCGAAAACCCAT
>CYKH01001758.1:0-11826 GCA_001460835.1 Bodo saltans
GCTGGTGCGACGCTGTTGGTGCTGTGCAACAAACAGGATCTCCCTCACCGCCTGACCCCTCACCAAATTGCAGACTCCCTTCAGCTGCAGAATGCCACCGGAAGAAAATGGTACGTGCAGGGTTGCTGTGCACACTCCGGAGAAGGCTTGTTTGAAGGCCTCGATTGGCTGTGTGCCCACTTGCCGAACTCGTCGTAAGATCTTGATCAGAAGAAGAAGAAGAAGAAAAAAGAGACACAACAAAGTTATCGATGACAATGTGAACCTCCAGTTGCTGCGTGAGGTGTGATTTGTGAATGGTGGAGTATGATGATAAGAAGTTCATTTCTCAGCAAACGTCGCGACGGCGATAAGCTGCAGTTCTTGAGGTCGAAAGGAGAGAGAGAGAAAAAGAAGAATGGACGACAAGAACAAGATGAACTACTGGATACCCCCGCCAGCTTTTATTTTCAGCTTTTTGCTCGCACACACTTTTCCCCACCATCATCACCATATGGAGAATACGCAGCACACGTTGCACTTTGCGGCAGCAGAGAGAGTGTATTGCTGAGCAAACTGATTTTCGCATTTCACGTTATTAATCAAATTTGTGTCGTGTGTTCCTCCCCTGTGATGTATTTGGATGTCTTCTTGTTGCTTCGCAAGTTCACTGAATTTGTTTGCTTACTTTTTTCTGCAATGTGAAGGAGATGGTCGCTGATAGCAGCAAGAAGGACGCGAACCCCATGCGGGAGATCGTGGTGAAGAAGCTCTGCATCAACATCTGCGTTGGCGAGTCTGGCGATCGTCTGACCCGTGCCTCGAAGGTGCTTGAGCAGCTGTGCGAGCAGACCCCCGTGCTGTCCCGCGCCAAGCTGACCGTGCGTACCTTCGGTATCCGCCGTAACGAGAAGATTGCGTGCCACGCCACCGTCCGCGGTGAGAAGGCCGCCGAGCTCCTCGAGAAGGGCCTGAAGGTGAAGGAGTTCGAGCTGAAGAGCTACAACTTCTCCACCACTGGCTCCTTCGGCTTCGGCATCAACGAGCACATCGACTTGGGCATCAAGTACGACCCCGCCACCGGTATCTACGGTATGGACTTCTACGTTGTCCTTGGCCGCCGCGGCGAGCGCGTTGCCCACAAGAAGCACAAGCCCGGCAAGGTTGGCTTCGCTCACCGCGTCACCCGCGCTGAGTCCATCAAGTGGTTCGAGAAGGCCTACGATGGTATTGTCTTCCAGGCCAAGAAGAAGAAGCGCGCCATGATCCGCCGCCGCCGCTAATCACGAGGTGAGGGATTGTGTTGATGATGGCTCTACGAAGAGCTGTGTCATTTTCAGTCCGGGTAAACCGTAAAGAAAACCACCAAACTCAAAATAAAAAGCAAGAAACACGAGCATGAACGTATTCTCTTTGATGATATTCATCAAATGATACTCCTCATTATTTCAAATGTCTTTCCCATTGCGAGGCACAAGGGAGGAAAGAGAACCCAACACCTAAACCATTTGGCGTTTCCCTCCATTGGGTTGACACACACACACACACACAAACTAAAACAAAGACATGTACACTTGTAAGTGTGGTGCGCCGGTTCTGCCTTTTGGCGCGCGCGATGGCAAGCTGAAGTTTCGTTGCCCACTCTCCAAGTGCAAATTATTTGCAACGAGCTTTGTTCGTCCTGACGGCTACCCCCGACCACCATTTCCTCGCCCTCATAATCCGTCAGCATCGAGCAGCACAGTAAGACCACAGGACGATCACTCGGTGTTCTTTGAGGCATGTCTGCTGCCCAGTAGTAGTAGTAGTAGTGCGTCTAGGACTACCCCTCCTACGGCGTCACCATCTTCTCAGCAAGGAACACCGATGGAGGAAAGCAGTGGTGGCCTTGGTTTGCATGTACGAACAAGATCGCTCTCCGCTAACCTGCATGCGTGCCTCCTTGAGCCGATGTTTTGCGGCATGAGACTTCCGCACGACGAGCCTGGCGGTGTCATTGTATTCCGATTCCCTGTGTCGTGCAAAGCAGACCTTTTGACGGCTCTCCACGCGATGACCACACCACGAGTGACAGTGTACGATTTACCTGCGTTCTTTTGCAAGTGCTTTGAATCGCTGGAGATGCAGTACGCGCGTCGAATGAAATGCCATCTCGAAGAAGACAGTGAGGAGAGTATTGCAGAAAAGAATGACAAACAAGCAATCGAAGAACGGAATGAGATCCGAAGCATTCGAAAAGCGATGTCAGATGATAGCAGCAGACTGTTCTCACAACTGAAGCCATACCAGCGCAGAGGAGTCGAGTTTATTGTCGAACACGGTGGGCGCGGAATGATAGCGGATGAGATGGGATTAGGTAAGACTGTTCAAGCAATCGCTGTGGCCCACTTGTACCGTGATGAATGGCCGCTCCTCATCCTTTGCCCAGTATCGCTGATGGAAAACTGGGCACGTGAAATTATGCGGTGGCTCGGCATTCCCCGAGGCCGCATGGTGTGCCTCAACGGTGGAAAGCAGCGAGCAGACCTGTCTGTGCATTCCGTAGTGATTGTGGCGTACTCTTCCGTGAAGTGCGTTGAGAGCGACCCTCAATACTGCGTTGTGATCATGGATGAGTCCCACCTCATCAAAAGCCCCGATGCTAGGCGTTCTATTGCTGCGGTGGAGCTGGGAAGCAAAGCTACACGAGTGGTGCTTCTCTCTGGTACACCGAGCATGTCTCGCCCAGCGGAGCTCTACACGCAGTTGTCAACGATTCACCCGAAAGAAATCCCGACAAAAAGCCAATTCGACGCACGTTACTCCGGTGCGTACTTCGACGACTACGGGTACCATAATACCAACCACAGCCATCTTGCGGAGCTCTTTGTGTTGCTAAAGCACTTTGCCATTCGTCGAAAGAAGAAAGATGTCCTTGAAGAGCTGCCCGCTAAGACTCGTTCGATTTTGTACGTAAACATCACTGCCAAAGAGAAGAAGTTGATGGAGGCGAGCATGAAAGACCTCAGATCGAGCGTAGCCAAAGCAGCATCTAATGGCGGAGAGGCATCACTCGGAAGCGCTGCGCGTGGGCCGAATGCATTTGAGCTGAAGCTTTCCACCGCCAAGGCCAAAATTCCAGCAGTGAAGGATTATGTCGTGGACCTGTTAGAGGGGACCATACTCCCTACAGAAGAGAAGGTCATTCTGTTTGCGCATCATAAGGAGATGATGGCGGCGTTGGAGGAGGCTGTGAGAAGTGTTCGACCAAAGGCCCCCGTGGATTACATTCTAATTCGTGGCGAAACGCCAGTGGGAGATCGTGAGGCACTCGCTGATCATTTTCGAACAGAACCCAAATGTCACGTTGCAATTTTGTCAATGCAAGCGTGTGGCACCGGGCACAATTTCACCTGTGCCTCGATGGTGGTGTTCACTGAGCTCGACTGGAACCCGAGCACACATCTTCAATGCGAGGACCGTGTTCACCGCATTGGCCAGTCGAACGAGTGCACCATCCGATACCTTCTTGCTGAAGATACGTCTGACGCGGTTGTGTGGCCGCTGCTTCAAGAGAAGATGACTGTGACCAGTGCAATGCTCGATAACGTAGGGAGAGATGAGAAGAAGGAATTTGGCAGTGCTGCGTCGGAGCAGCAACGCCGAAATGACGTGCCGGTGGAGGTGAAGCAGGTCACGCTCGATAGATTCTTTACCCAGAAACCAAAATTGTCCGCAGACTCAACACCATCACAGACACCAACAACAGTGGCGTCGACTCCACCTGCAAAAACCGTCGATGGTGACATCCCAGCGGAGGCGCCGCAGCCTGCTCCTCCTCAAGTTAGTGCATCTCCTCCCTCGCAGTCAACGTCTCACCACCACCATGCTGTCGCACCGTTCGCTATTGCCAGGACCCCAGCATTTGGAGGTGCACAGCAACAGCAAAAACAACAAGCCGCGGTGGTGGTGACACGATCACAGCCAACACTGCACTCCACCATCACTGCAACCCCATCTCCAGTCACATCAACTGCACCGAACTCTCTGCCATCCCAACAACAGCAGAACGCTGTTTCATCATCCATCACGGCGTCATCAGCATCACAGCCCGTCACTGGGCCACCAAAGCGAACAATGCTGCAATTCTCCACCACAAGCGCTGCAACACCATCCCCACTAGCGACAGTTCTTGGTGCGCCGCCGCTGGCTACGCGGCCTCGCAGTGCGGAGAGGTCGTCACCATCCCATCGCAACTCAAAGCGACAGAGAGAGGACGAGGTGATCATCATTGACTAAGGGGAAATTGACGGACCATAGAAAAGTCAGGCGGAGACGGACCAACTTCTTCGCGATGAAGTAACACCCTTTTTGTTTGCTTTTGTTGCAAGGTTTTCGTTCACGTTGATGGCACTCATTTCTATTCATACAGCATCAATCTTCCCTACGAAGACTTTTTCTTTAATTTTCCTTTGCTGTCCAAGTGTGAGGAAGTACTAAATCACAACCTTTCACATCAATTTGCTTTGTTGTACATCGTGTTGTACATCAAAGCTGCACCACCCACGATTCCCGGATCTATTTAATGGACAATAGCACGACGTCACCAGTGACCTCGCCACGTATCCGTCGGTCAGTGGGACCGCAGCAGTCAACGTTTTCCACTCCCATCGGAGCGTCAAGTCGTCAGGTAGGGTCTGCATCCTCGTCACTGCGCCGCACAGCGATGGCAGGTCCGTCGCAACTACCGTCTACAGGGGCGTCGTCAGCGTCACCACAATTAGTCTCTTCGTCTTCGTTTGGTGGTATGAGCTCGCCACCTCCTCCATCTCAGAATATTGTCGTGCTCTTGCAGCAACTGCAGGAGGCGAAGGATTTATTGTCTAGAAGTGAAGCACGCCGCGAAGTAGTCGAGGACGAGAACAAACGCCTGCGATCCGACGTCCAAAAATGGAAGCAGCACGCACAAGAGTATCAACAGCAGCTGGCGTCCACCGCGGCGGCAGCAACGCCGTCCTCACCGGTGGCGGTAGCACAACTAGTGCCAGAGGTGGTATCGGGCCCACAAGATATCGGCCCATCGATTTCTGCTCAACAACGAAACGCATCTAACAATATGGTCATGTCATCACTACGACAGGAGCTGCAGAGCAAAGATGCTCTCATATCGGAACTACAAAAAGGTCTCACAGAGGCCGTGCAGCGCAACACCAAACTAGAGGGCGAGTTCCAAGACCAACACAAGAAACTTCGGCACCAATTCGAGTCTCACGTGGATCGCCTCGAGCTCGAGATTCGCAGGGGAAAGGCGCGACAAAGTTCCACTCCTACGGCAGCGTTTCTGCATCAACCACCTGCAGGTGGCCCCAACACCAATAAATCTCTTCACCTATCGCCGCAGCTATCCGCACCATATTCATCGCAGCAGCATAGTCCACCATACCCTTCCGTCCGACGCGATCTTTTATGATTCAAGATCTGTGCACTTGGGTGGTGGGACGATTGTTGCGTATTACTTCTGTATTTTTCCCCCGTTCGTTTTTGTACAAGTACTCTCCTCTCCTTCCGCGCTTTCGTTTTTGTGTTCCAAAGACCTCTCCTTCACGTTTTTGCAAATGATTTCTGAAAAAATTTGAGAGTCAGCCTCACTTTGTTGATTCTTTTGAGAAGGGAGGCGAGGCCGTCTTTTTATGGATCGAGTCGGCAACTTCGAGGATGTCGCAGTGGGAGGCTGCATCTACTTGTACTCTGGGACTCAAAGCGGATTCTTTGCAGCAGCATCAGGACCGAAGAAAGATCGTGGGATTCTTCAAGAATCCTTTGTGCTTGATAGCGCTCCTTCAGGACTTGTGCGTGCTTACAACCACAAAGGCATTTGGAAATTGCGTTTTATCACATTTCGGTTGTGCAGTGAAGGTGCTCAGCTTATCATTTATCGCCCCTCTCGGCGCCCTTCACCCCGCGGCGGCGCTGCGACGACGACAAGCTCCTCTGCTCACGATATGAAAGCAAGATGGGATGAGGACGCTGCGTTTGCTGTGGAGTGTGTCAAAGACCCCACAAAATACAAGACCACCACGAAGGTGGACTTGGTGCTGGGCGACTTTCCCATCACTGTACGAAAATTATCTCTCACAACTGAAGTGGGGGGTGTTGCTCGAAAAGATCCGAATTTTGGGTTGAAGTGCGCCAATGGTGTGCGCAGTGTCGTGCAGCGTGCAGAACACCCATTCGTCGTGCAAGTTTGCCTTGAACGTTCAGGTTTGTTAGAATTCTGCGGCCGGGACGCCGAACACTTGGAGACGTGGTTGGAGCGCATTAAGATGGTGAGCATCGTCCACCGCACGTACCACCAGACTCAACGCATCATCCGCAATGTGCAGCAGTACCCCGCACCTCAGGATGAGCGTGATGCATTTACGATACGCGTCGCTCCCAAAGGACCCAAGGACCCTCCGTCGCCCCCGATGGAGTCTATGTTATCTGTGAAACAGAGTGCGGTGGGGTTTGCCATTTGGCTCATCGCGGAGCAATCTGGCTCCCGGCGGTACTTTCGCGTTGCGTTCGATGAAGCTCCACTGCTGCTCCCAGAATGCGCAGTACTCAGCGCCATCGAGGTCACACCCGATGAGCACGATCAGTGCCTGTTAGCCACATCACCCGTGACGTTGCGGAACCTCTTCGAGGATAAACGTAGCGTGAGAGTGCGTATTGAGCGGTCATCCTTCGGTTCACTAGGGAAGATGTTTTACTTTAACAAGTGGTGCTCATTCGTGTCAACGTTTTGTCGGCATTACGAGGGCACTATTGAAGACAGGCAGCTGCAACTTCCTTCCGCTGCCTCTTTTGCGTTTGCAGGCTCTCGGAGGCACCGCCCCGCGGAGGGCGCTGATGATACGACGATCGCCGCCAGCAGTGTTTACCATCACTCGGATGACGAGGACGGTGACGAGAAGAGGAGCATCAAGGGAGGCGGTCGCACTTCACCGCAGGCAAACCGACGTAAGAAGGGGCCTGCGTCGTCTGCGGCAAGCACAACGTTTGGTGATGTTGTCTCCGAACAAGATATTGACGAGGATGACGACGATTTTGGCGATGGCACAGTGCTGTCTGATGAGAAGTACGACGAGATCGCAGGCTCACCGATGGAGCGACGTGGAGCAACGCCACGAAGGCAAACAAGCGCTGCTGCTGCAGCTGCTGCAGGTGAAAGCGCCTTTTCTTCGATGCGACGAGGAGGAACACCACCACCTGCGCTATCACAGCAGTCGACTCAATGGAAGCGCTCGTTCCATCAGCTGTCCCCGCCCTCAGCAGCAGCCTCCCTCAAAACTCGAGCAGTTCCCTCCTCTGCGATTGGATCCACTGCGTCACTTCTCCAAATGGTGAATCGAACCATTAACAACGCTACTTCTCGTAGGGGAAGCATCACATCTCCCATCATAGACGACAATGGGTTGCGCTCTCCACCTCCACCGTCACTGCTGCTTGACGACGCTCAGCTCGAAGCCCTTGTGGATGCGGATTCCGTGCTTTGTTCGGAGATCCCTTCGATGTTGGCGCGACGAGACTTTATTGGCGTCATCGCGGCTGTGGACGCGTTTCACAACAAGTTCTCGTGACAAGTTCTCTTAACGATTTTTTCCCCTATTCTTCTGCACGACCATGCAAACATACGTTTCATGCTCTCTACTCGCGTTGTACATTTTTTGTGACCGCACAGCATCACCGCATGCTGAGCAACTTTTTTGGTCAATCTCATCATCCTTTCAGCTGAGACATAAGTGTAGAGTCATCCTTTGCTTTTTTTTTTTTTTTTTGCATGAGGACTGGGGGAGTGTCAAATAAAATCATTAAAAGAACGCAGCTGTTAATACTTGTGAGAAGCGCAGAAACTAAAGAGGCATTTCCCCCCAAAGAGGAGAAATATTCTGTCGCTCTCACCTCAACCTAACACAAACACGGCCCCCATTTCGTTCAGCTTCACTTAATCTATTCGCGTTACGCTCAATTTTGACTTGATGGAACTGAGCAGCTCAAGCGGTCATATTGGATTCGTCGCCAAAGCAGCACTATGGCGTAAAATCGAATTTGTTCAATACGCCAAACCTCAAGTGACCGAGTACCCTCCCAACGCTCTCGTGCTCAACCCAAGACACACTGCACAAGCGCGACAACAGTTGAAACAGCTGCAACAGAACGGTTCTTTTGCTTCACTCGATGAAGGTTCCGCCTCACCAGCAATGCAGAAGACGAACCATCGCAGCCTACGACCAAAGGCCGCAACTGACGATGATGATCCTCGGTATATTCCCGACGAGGATCTTATCTGCAGTGACGAGAAGTTTTACAAGGATATCCTCTCACTCACCTGGAGAGGTGAGCTCCGTAATGCCGGTGCTGGTGCTGGTCTTGCGAATGTTGGCAACACGTGTTTCTTGAACAGCATCCTCCAAGCCATTGCTCACACGCCACCACTGGCACAATATTTGTTGCGCAACTTCACGTCGCCTCTAAGCACGTCTGGTGCTGCCAGCGCACCGGTGGATTTTGCGTACTTCCTCAGCGACACGTGCAGGAAGATTCTCTCCAGCGGCAGTCGTGTCTACAAGCCTGCACACATCACGTCCAATTTAAGAGCCATCTCCAAGTCTATGAAGCTTGGTCAACAAGCAGACGCGCATGAGTTCTTTGTGTACCTCATTCAAGCCGTTCAAGCCTCCATTTTATTCCGTGTGAGGGGTCCCTTCTTGCTCCCCCTTCGAATTTCCACGACGACGCCTCTACTTCGCATTGTGGGCGGCTATCTGAGATCTCAAGTGTCATGGTCTCGCAGCGACGAGATTCAAATGCTTCGCAAAGCGAAACAGAACCAGGCGGCGACGGACCTCGAGATGAGTAAGGCGTCCCATCCAGGGGATGCTCTCCACTCCAACACCTACGACCCCTTCACCGTTCTTAGTCTCACCATTCGAGGCACCACGTTGGAGCACTGCTTAGACGAATTTTGCCGTGTGGAGGCCCTTGATGGCCGAATCTATCAAAGCCCTCGAAAGGTACTAGTGAAGGCGACCAAGTGCTTCCGTATCCACATTCCTCCACCAGTACTGATCATTCAACTCAAGCGATTCGACGCGATGCGTGCAAAGGTGAACAAGAAGATTGAGTATCCGATGGTACTTGACATCAAGAAGCACTGCAGCGAAGGTCTGCGCGAATATGGCGGCCCAGAATCCCAGACGGTGTACGACTTGAATGCAGTGGTGGTCCATGAGGGAGGCTCCCTATCCTACGGTCATTACTACTCGTTTGTGAAAATGCGCAACAATGTCTGGGCTAGCTGCAACGATGAGGATGTTCGCACCGTGTCCCAGAACGTCGCACTCAATCAACAAGCGTACATGCTATACTACACCCGGCGTGATGAGGGCCCTCCTCAGGCAGTTGCGCAGCAGGCATCCCCTCGGCCCTCAGGCAGTGCGGTGACAACTAGGAAGTCATCCTCCCCCCTTCAACGGTCAGCTAGCCCACGAGGATCGCCACAACTGTCGTACCGTGAGCTGTCTGATGAAGAGGTAAAAGCCGCCCTCCTTGCACGCCAACTTAAGCAGGAGGCCCAAGCACGAGAGATTGCTGCCGCAGCACCTCTCCCGCCTTCGATCGTGCAACAGTCGTATCGACCCGCCGACCCACAGCAACGCCTTGGGTCGAGTTCGGCCATCGCACCTGTTGCGCCGTCCAGCCGAAGGACGTACAAAGACGAGGACAGCGATGAAGAAATCAACGACACCCAGCAACGGTGGAGTGCTGCCATGAACCTGAAACATCAGCAAAAGAAAGAGCAACCACTTCAAGTGTCCAGTGCAACTGAGGTTCCGCCGAAGGGGCAGCGCCCTGCTGCACCAAGCAGGAACGAGGAGGAGCATGATGACGCGACAACGTCTCTTTCTGCAAAGAGTTCACCGAAGATGAAAGCCAACGATCACATATTCGAGGAGGAACCAGAAGAGGACGATGATAAAAAGGAATCAACGTCTGCTGAGGCACATGAGAAAAAGCCGAACGCAACCCAACTTCTCGGATCTGATGTGATCCGTGCTCGCAAACAAGCGCAGTACACAGATAGGCTCACGACCGTAGAGCGGCCTCGTCATTTTGATCGTATGAGGCAGCGGAGCCGGGACGAGCAGTGGGACGCAATGATGGACGCCGGTCGCCTGAAGAAGGTGAGAAGAAAGGAGGAGGTCATCACCAACGACGACGGCACACCGAAGCAGAACGCGTTCCAACACAGCGGCCTGGCATTTGACAACAGAGGTCGACGCGTGGGAGGAGGAAATAGCGGTGGGGAGCAACCACACGGTGGCGCTGGACGCGACAGCAGCCGTGGTGGCGGCCGTGGAGGTTTTCGAGGAGGTGGTGGTGGCCGTGGAGGGAGAGGGGGCGGCCGAGGAAATGCGTGGTGATCGAGGTGAACTGATTTCATAACTTGTGCGATGCACCTGATAACCACTTGAACAATTCTTTCAGATCGACATCTATTCTCTCTTCTGTTGATTGTTGCTTTCACCACAAGTTCGTTACTCTAAGAAAATGATGCGCCGTGTTGCCGCTCAACCCATCCGCCGCGCCGCTGCTGCGTCCGCGCTGGTGGCCGCCCGCCCCGCCTCCACCGTGGCCATCTCCGTCCAGGGCCTGCACTACGTCGGCACTGGCCTCGCTGCCATCGCCCTCGCTGGCGTTGGTTTGGGTATCGGTACCATCTTCGGTAACCTCCTGGTTGCCTGCGCTCGCCAGCCCAACCTGACCAAGATGCTCTTCAACTATGCCATTCTTGGCTTCGCCCTGACTGAGGCTATTGGCCTGTTCGCGCTCATGCTCGCCTTCCTCATGCTCTTCTCTTAGAGAGGGAGCTGTGGCTGCGGTGACTAGGAAGTAAGGGATGACTGCGTCTGCCGTCGGACGCAGTGTGGACAAAGGAATAACGGGCAGGTGATCCTGGCCCATGAAAGCCGATCAAATCAAAACACATACAAAACGAACAAACCTGGTGGTGCGGCTGTGCGTTGCGCGAATTTGAAGCTGCTGCCTCGCAACATTTTCTTTCCTTTTTTCCTCATTGAAGCAAAGAGCTTAATTGAGAAAATGATGCGCCGTGTTGCCGCTCAACCCATCCGCCGCGCCGCTGCTGCGTCCGCGCTCGTGGCCGCCCGCCCCGCCTCCACCGTGGCCATCTCCGTCCAGGGCCTGCACTACGTCGGCACTGGCCTCGCTGCCATCGCCCTCGCTGGCGTTGGTTTGGGTATCGGTACCATCTTCGGTAACCTCCTGGTTGCCTGCGCTCGCCAGCCCAACCTGACCAAGATGCTCTTCAACTATGCCATTCTTGGCTTCGCCCTGACCGAGGCTATTGGCCTGTTCGCGCTCATGCTCGCCTTCCTCATGCTCTTCTCTTAAATCGAAGAGCCTTTGGTGCACAATGTTAGGAGTTTGGTCCCCCTTCTAGTTAGTTTGAATTCTATGTTTGACAGAATATTAGTTTAGGGTTTTGGGGAACGTGCCCGGTGGCATCCACACACATGTGTATTGCGGTACCTACTCGTTGAGCGTTTAACAACTACCTGAAGAAAACCGTTTTGTTTTTACTCTTGCACCAAAGTTTGTTACTCTAAGAAAATGATGCGCCGTGTTGCCGCTCAACCCATCCGCCGCGCCGCTGCTGCGTCCGCGCTCGTGGCCGCCCGCCCCGCCTCCACCGTGGCCATCTCCGTCCAGGGCCTGCACTACGTCGGCACTGGCCTCGCTGCCATCGCCCTCGCTGGCGTTGGTTTGGGTATCGGTACCATCTTCGGTAACCTCCTCGTTGCC
>CYKH01001759.1:0-12458 GCA_001460835.1 Bodo saltans
CCACGATCTCCCGCATGGGGTTCGCGTCCTTCTTGCTGCTATCAGCGACCATTTAGATCTTATGTCGGGCATTTTAAAAAAAAACAGCCAAAACAAAACATGATGCGGGAAGAGGCTTGTTTATTTTTGTGTCAGCAATAGAGCACATTTATTTTTGTGTTAGGCATTGATTACGCGGGTAGGTCATCTTAAAACAGCTTCTGCACCAAAAACTAGGAGGGCTTCGCTCCTATCGCTCTTTGTGTAAAGTCTTTTGTTTGTTTTTTTTCGTTTTGTTTTGTTTGTTGTTCGGTGACGTTTTCGTTAAGCGGCTTTGAGTTTCAAGTGTTGTTTAAACGTAAAATTTGGTATGCAATGATGGCTTCTTTTACACGCATTTGTTCACCTTCACAAAGCACGCATTACTTATCCCTCAGCACACTCTCCAGCGACTCAACCTGCTCCCAGAGATTCTTGGAAGACACGTTGAGGTGTTGGAGACGGCGTCGGAGAGCATCCACTGCACCGCGGCTGATCCGATCTTGGATAAAAGAGTGGCGGCCTGATGATCGGGGGAGCGACTGGAGGAGGCGAAGGGTCAACTGAAGCACATGCTGCAGCAGTGGCCCGCTGAGCTCATCTACGCGATCTGAAAACTCTTCCGTCACATGCAGTGCAAAGCTATGTGCCCACGAAAGGACCTGTCCCTCCACTGCCAGAGTGGACGCCACGTCAGCGGAGTGGGAGCACACACGCGTGACCACGTCCAACGCTTGAACGCGGAGATTGGGATGTGACGACAGCATCGTAATCAGCGATAGTGTGTTGCTGATGACACCGGAGCGAATCAGCGCTCGAGCGTCTGCTAAAGCCCCACTGCTGGAGGAGAGCATTCCGAAGATAAACTGGAGATGCACAGGTGCTTCCTTCTCGAGGGCCGCCTGCAGCATGTTGCCACCCTCGTCAAGGACACGATTGCCACCAGTCTTCTTGGATGCAGACGCACCTGTGGAACCGTTTTGTGGAGCTGCTCTGGGGCCGCGAACGAGCTCATCTTGCTTCTGAACCATCAGTGAGTGCGTCAAGCAGCCCAATGGGAAAGAGGTCAGGAGGTGGTCCAGCGGGAAGTTGGAGCTGAACGATGACGGCACTCCAGAAAGGAAGTTGACGACATCGTTGTGAAGGTGGTGGTCGTAGCGATGAAGGGGGGTCTGTGCAGCGACCATGAACGCAGTCACAGAAGCTGGAAGACGAGGCACAGATCGATCGGCACTGCTTGAAGTCTTGCCACGCTTGGCGAGTTGCAGTTCCCACTTGAGTGTTCGAAGTCGCGCATAGTTGAGGAGGGATCGTCGCTGGGGTGTCAAGTGCTTCGCGGACAGTGCCAAGATATTCGATGCCAGTTGCCTCAGAGCTGGGCATGTGAAGGAAAGGGCGCGAACTGAGAAGGAGAACATACGGCTAAGCAAGTGAGGTGGGACGAGCTCTGGATGAGCAGCTGAGATGGCCGCCACAGTGTTCACCAGCGGAAGCAAGTAGCGAGGGTCCATGTCAAGTCGATGCGTGGCAGCCCGAATATCAACGACGAGCTGGTCTCGAGCAGACAGAACATCAGGGAAAATCGCGCGCCACATGCTTGCGAGCTGTTTGCCAGACACACTCGAATCGTGTTCGGAGGAGGTGCGAATGTACACATGGTTCGTCAACGTCAGTGGTCCTGTGAGACGACGAGCGTCCATTTCGGTCCAAGAATCCAAGAGCTGCGTGAGGACATCAATCTCTCGAGTTGTGTTTGGTGCAAGCGCAGCGCCTTCAGTGACATAGCGACCGCGTTGAATTTGAGAGGGTACCACACAGGATTGCAGCACAACGCCTTGTCCCTTTTTTGCACCTCGTGCGTTGTTGCTTGATCGGAAGCGCTTTCGGGATTCAGCCGGCACTGCACCAACATCCGCAGGACGTTGCCGTGGTGTTGTCGATAGGCTTTGGTCCGTTTCGCTGTCACTGCCTGCGTCGCTGTCGCTGCTACCAAGCATGACATCTGCTTCGTTGGTGATGGCGTCAGCCTTCTGGATTGCGTGGGGGTGTTGGACGTAGTGCAAGTGGAGGAGCACTGCATAGCGAAGGCGGTCGGACGCCGACAACGTGCCAGCGTACGTACGGAGCGTCAATTGACCTAGGCGATCAATCACGTCGTCAGCAATAACCTTCAGCGGCGCATCTGTTCGCCCGATGTAGCTCACCTTCAGGGCTCGCTGCAACAAGAGCAGAACGCACGCAAGAACACCATCAATTGGCGATAGAGCATGGGACGACTGAACAAACCTTGTCGTGTGCTGAGCGTCAGCACTGAGGCCATCTTCAGTGGCGCCAACGGAGCTAACGTGTCTCAGGACGGACTCAATGGTGGACGCGGTCGTTTTGTCGCTATCGTTGAGAGCAGCAATGCGGCGAAGGACACACCACGGGGCAACTTTGGATTTCGTCCAGTCATCAGAGTTAGACTTCTTTTTGGAGGAAGGAACGAGAAGTTTACACAGCTCAACGAAGGTCCCGGCAGCCTCGATGCGTGCAATGGTAGCATCGTCGCTGTCGCTCTTCAGTGGAACAAGGGACGAAGAAAGCAGAGAATCTGAATGAGAATTGCAGACATCTTGCAGAACATCGACCAGAGACGACGTGTGCGTGTGGGTAGTGGCGGCAAGCACAGCAACGGTCAACTGTTTGCGACCGCGCATCGCGATCGTGGCGTTCGCGTTTGCAGCCCTTGTGAGGCCGCGCCTCAAAAGCTTTTGTCGCGTTGACCACATCTGCTTGATAGTGTCAACAAAATCTTCAAACGGCTTCAGGTTCTCCTCAATATTCACTTGCCATACATTTCCACCAGCGGCCTTTTTCGGATCCTGTGTCGTTGCCTTCTCTCGGGATTTTTGGATTAACACGGTTGCACTTTCTACCAAAACACCATACTCTGCGTTTGTAAGCGTTGCGGCGATTTTTTCCGCAGTTTTCGACGTTGATCGAACCATCATGATGCCAATCACGTGCAAAAACATTGGAATAAACTTGGGCTGTAACTCGCTCAGCCACAGGTACACCTCGTCAAGCTCTGCGGCGTAACGAACAGAGACGGAGTGGACGCACAGCAGTACAAGTCTAGCAATGTACCCCAGGGCTTCTTGAGTGTCGTTGGAAATGTCTTCTTCTGCTTCAGCTCGTCGGTTAGCACAATACCAACTCAGAAGGGACACGAGAAGTGGCCAATCAGCGATGGACTGAGACCGTGGCAGCGTTGACAGGGCATTTCCGGTGTTCACATGGTGAAGGCGTGGGATCTGCACTCCTCGAGCTAAGCTCGAGCAAAGAAGATTGCAAAGAGTGGCGACAGACTTTGGTGTCCAGAGAGCAAGTCCGTCACTTGAGCCTTGTGTCTGCATCAGCTGGGTCATGACACCTGTCCAACCACCCTTCTTGTTCTCTACGATCCGAGGGTGGAGTTCAGGAGCAGCACTCAGCCATGACACTCGCAAACGGAACAGCGTTGTGTAGCTATCCATCAACAGGTTCATACGCTCCACAGCAAACAGGGTCTTCTCGCGCAGCAGTGCTGCCTTGGCGTTGCCCGCCTCACCACTTGCGGGCGTGGATGGCTCGGTGAACGGCTTGTGAAGCTGTTGAGACATACGATGCCAGAACTCTTCACGCTTGGGCAGAAACGTCTCCAGCGCAGCAAGGAATTCAGCATCATACTGCTCCATGTCCACTGCGAGGAAATCAGCAACGTCGCTTGTCAAGCTACCTAACTTTCGGTGCTCCTCCAGTTGCTTGGATTGTGCGGCGTGGATTGCGTGGATAAGTTTGTGCACGTGCATGGCGCGGTTCACGGCTGACTGTGCAACTTGCAACGCCCAAACAAGCATCGCCAAGTTGTTACTGTTATTAATGCGCTTGTGAATAAATTGACCAAGCCACGGCGGGCAGACTTCTTCAGCGGCGTTC
The DNA here is from genome assembly GCA_001460835.1 of Bodo saltans. Lineage (NCBI taxonomy): Eukaryota > Euglenozoa > Kinetoplastea > Eubodonida > Bodonidae > Bodo > Bodo saltans. Next base: position 3,979 of record CYKH01001759.1, read on the forward strand.
TTCGGTGACAAGCTGAAAAATCTTTGAGCCGATGCAGAGGATGGCTGCAGGCGTGCAACAGACCCTTGCAAATGGAATGGCAAGGGTGCTAACATCGACCTTGTTAACACGTTCAACACGGCAATGTTATTCACTGGATTGTTGCTGGAGGATCCTCGAACGCCGGTGTCCTCCGCTAAGTGGCTGGAAACACGAACGAAGTACGGTCGAATAAGATCTGGGCATTTGTTCAAGATGTAACACACCAAAGCGGCTTCGCGTGCTGTGTTCTTCGGGTGCAATGTTCGAAGAATCGTGAAAACGAGGAAGTTGGGCATACCCTTATCATCCGCCTCCGTTCGTGACAGCGCGTAGTCGGACGACGACTCCATCACACCATCCACTAACTGGTAGAGCATCGACGCACATCTATCTGCAATGGCCTCAACACTCAAAGCCTTGATGAGGATGCGGAAAATGTTACGCTGCCCGACGAGCAGCTGCTTACGCGTCTCCTTGTCGATGGTGCTGGTATCGGAGATGAATCGGTATTGCACCACATCAAGCACCTCTGACACAACTTTCATGCTATCGCCTTCATCTTGGCGCAGAATCTCAGCTGTGTCTTCAAGGAGTTGAGTAAGGAAACCATGCGTGCAGATCACTTCTGTTGTTGTGCGTGGATACTTGCTGGAAGCAAGGTTTGCAAGCAGTACCAGGCGGGCGTTGCGTAGTCGACGGAGTCCAAACGGGAGCTGTGGTCTAAAGCAAGCGAAATGTAACGGCACTTGGCCACCAAATCTGCTAAGAATCACTTGCGGGCAATGAATTGCGATAGCGGCGAGTAAACCTAAAGCTTGCAGACAAACATTTACATTTGCCTCGGTCACCGATGAAAGAGCAGTCGAAAACATTGGGAATGTTTCTTTGGTTGTGATGGTTCTTGCAATCATCAATCGGCTAGACTGTGAAGACAGCGAAATGATGTGCTTCACAATTGAGAAACTCTGCTCTAGCACAGCCGGAGTTCGCTGCGAACTGAGAATTAGCGCGCTAACCGCGTGGCTTTGGGCGGCAAATAAATTCGCAAATTCGGCACCATCTTGCTTCAAGTGAACTTCAATTTTTTGCAGTCCCTCCTCAACGGTTTGTTGATACTTCGACAGCAAGTGGCCGATAATCGGCTCAATGAGCGCCATGTTGACTTGCGCCTCAATTCTATGATTTGTTGGAAGGAGGCAAAGTGAAAAAGCGGGTTGTAAAAGCAAGTGCATCATTCACATTCAAATTATTTGGGGCAAACCTGAGGTACAACTTCTACCGATATCCGTGAAGTTCCATCAGGGAGGGAACACGCTTGAACATCACGTCATATGTGACCAAAGATGTCAGCGGGGGAAACAGTTCAAGAACTCGCTTGTCATCGTCTGACATCGATTCCATGGGAGGAACAAGTGGCAGCTCAAAGAGATCTTTGGGAGGTGTGTTATGCACTCCTGGAAGTAAATGATTTGTGGAAAGAACAGTCGATCCACCAAAATTGGGGTACACCATGAACCAACCCTCAACATACATCAGCTTGATCAGGTACTTCTTCCAACTGCTAGCACTATCCCAAGTATTGCTAGAAGGACGCACATTGGGCTTGTTGGGGTCTACCAACTCTGCAGACTCGCCCCTGTGTTCATCGTACCAACGGCGAAATTTTCTCCAAGGCTGAGGAAAGTATACGGCACCCCAACTGCAAGGTTGCTGCAGAAGAAACGGCGACCCGTCGTTTGTCGGCTTCCTAACATCGCGGCCGCTTAACTCGTCGTGAATGGGACGGTAAAGGCTCAGTCCCAACAACTTTGGATCAACTGTAGAACTGGAAGCGAAGTATTGTAGCATTCCACCATTAACCCACCGAAACCATTCGTGGGACACTTCGATGTCATCTTCAAAGAATGCGGCCACCTCATCATCTTTTCGAGGGTACCAACTTTCCATGATGTTTTTCTTGAGGCCTGCGTTTCCTAGGCGTCTATGAATTTCAAATGGACCATGAGGCCAATCAAAAGAATCCAGGTACTCACGAGTGCCGTCCAGTCGTGTCTCTGGCTTCTTTGGGTAGTCTAAGAAAACGTGAAGACGAACATCCTTTCTCTCAAGGTAATCAGCAGTCACTAGGGAGTGAAGCAAGGTGTGCAGGCCACCGATTCTGTTGTATGTAAAAACAATCACGGTCAAAGTGAACAGCGGTGGTTCGACGGGGAGAGCAGTGGCTGGCGAAAGGCGAGACGAACATGGTTTGCAAGTTGAACAAGGAACTGCGGGTGGTGTGCTCGGTAGCGAAGAAAGCGTTGGTGTCTTCTGTTGGATACGCGGGCTGCTACGATCAACATGCAACAATGTCCAGACGAATCCAAACTGCAGGAGTACAAAGAAACCAAGAAACAAAACCAATCCTGACACCTTTTTCATAGCTTGGCAAAAAAAGAACGGGATAAATAAGCGAGAAGTAAGCTAATCGCAGCGCATCATGTCATTAAAGGAGTGGTGGGTTTTTCACGTGCAACGAAACTCAATGTCACTTTGCCTCACGTACCGAAGACCAGCCACTACAAGAAATTTCGCGCAAAACCCTTCACCGCCAATGAAATCGGTGATTGCTCCGTCACGCACCGCTAACTTTCTATGGAATATCCTTGATGGGCCGCGAGCAGTGATTGTTGAGCACGTCTTTTTGCGAGTGCGAAGGAGCCTTGAAGCTTCAAGGCAATACCCAGGATGGATGAGCACAAGGAGCCGGTGAGAACGATTTCCTTGAGCCACAAGAAGCGATGTTGCAATTGCCATAGCGCTGCCCCAAGTGGTCACGATCAGTTCGGCGTTGTTCACGTGCCACATTCGCTGAAGCAATGGAAGATTAGAAGTCAGTGTTGCAACGCGATTTTCTTCAAGCAATTTGAAAAAACGTAAACTGAAGAGAAATGCTCGTTCTGGGGAATACATGGCAGTGCCATTTGGAAATAACACTTTCATCAAACAAATCGAAAGCGGTGCCAAGACACCACTGGCGAGATTACTCTTCGTCACCAGTGGCCAGAAAATCTTCGACGTCATTTGTCTTCTGCAACCTTGGTTCCAACCAAGGTAGTATGGCGCGAAACTTACAGTTTGAAAACGCCAAGGTTGCACCGCTGTTAAATTGAGTAATCTGATGTCTAGCGGAAACACGGGAAGATTGAGAGCTTGATTGACGTCGACAAAAAATTTTGACCAAGTCCACGCTGATTCGAATGTCCAATCGTCGCTGCAAGGCACAAGCCATGGGACGTTTCGTGTGTTCAATCCATCAGCGAAGTAGTGCCCAACAGCAAAAAATAAGTTGTCTGCTGCGTGTCCAGGTGAATTTAGCGAGCTATCGAGAGCATAAAATACTTCGTTGCTGTAGTTTATGGGGCGAGCGTATGACGAACAGGACCACGGAGTTGAATTGTTGATTGACTGCACCATCGAAGCACCACGACTACCATTACTGCGAGCAAGTAAACGAAAAGTTGAATGAATATCACTCAACTTTTTCTTCAGAACTCGATCTCCAAATAGGCATGGAAGCGAGCTGAACTCAGAGCTACTCGCGTCAACTAGGTTCCACGATCCCAAATCAGAATGTGAAAAGGCAAAGATTGCTGTTATCAAATCGCCAACAGTCACTGCTGCGAGACGTACATTGGACACAGAAACAGTTCGTTTGTGCTCACATGGACAAAGCCCTCGACTGGTTTCGAAACCTTCACACGCCTGTTGCGAAAAGCGTCGGAAGAACAACGTGCACCCACCAGTGGAGTTGTATGGGTCAAGACACAAACCATCGCGTGGCATCTCATGGAAGCATCGTTGATCGAGTGACGAATAGTTCAACTCAAGTTTGTTCATTTTCGATGCGCTAACGTTCGACGAGGCAGCCGCTTGGAGTGTGGAGCCGCTTGCTGGCGCAACTTGTGAAAAGTGAATGTAAGCGAAAAGCAGAATCGCGACTGTTACAACAACGACATATTTCATGTATCTTCACAAAAACAAAAACAAAAAAAATCAAGCAGCTCAAGGTCAGCTCAAACAGCACTCTTCTTTGAAAAAAATGTCTCACTGTTTGGCAGCACAAGCCTTAGTTCAAATAGTTAGTCTAGAGTTCCTCTTGGGGAACTTCAGGGTTTGCCTCCGTTGGCTCCTCTGGCACCTCTGCTGGCTCTTGTGGTGTTTCAGGTTTGCGCTTCTTTGGTTGCTTTTTTGGCACAGGTGCTGGCTTTGGCTTTCGTTCATTTTCCTTTTCTTGAATTTTCTCGCGAATGGTGGCGGTCACATTTTTCAAGAGAGCAAGCTTTTCGTCAAACTCGGCTTTCGTACAGCCGTCGTAGCTTCCCTCACCATCTTCATACCACTCCTTGACCTGTTCTGTTGTCTCTTCAATTGTTTGCTTCTCCTCTGTGCTCATCAGTGAAGTTGCTTCATTGTTTTCGAACAGTCCATCTAGGCGAATCCATTGAATGAACGTTTCAAGGTTGTTCTTGGACGTGGCTGTATCTCGCTTGATCTTGTCGCGCTTCTCGAGTCCTGATAAAATTGACTTGGCCTCAAGGACTTCCTCGGTCCCCATGGAAGGCTGTGATAACTCAATTGTGGGTTTAATCGACGTTGAACGCTTCTTCATTTGAATTTGCACGCTTGGGAGTTCAGCGCTAACCTCTGTCGCTTGCGCTGTCTCGTTTGAGTCGTCATTTGTTTTTTCTTGGTCAGGAATTTCCTCAGAAGAATTCTTTCGAGTTTTGAGCTTCTTAGTGACGTTGGCAGCCAAGCGAACACGAACCTCGCTGTCCTCGACCACAACAACACCATTCTCAGAGAGCTTGAGCTCAACTCGAACAATGTGAGTGTTGTTCTCATGAACAATTGTTGGATTGAAGTAATTGAGACCTTCAAGCGCTGACTTCACTCCTGAAACGTTCACCGACATTAGCGGTGTGAATGACTCGCCGTCGACAGTTGACAAGAGGGCAATGGTGAAGTCTTCAGTGCGATTGACAGTGATGCTCTTACGTGCGCCGAACGGCGACTTGACAAAGAGTGGGCGAATTGCCGAAGAGGTGCCGTCGGCACTGACGATCTTGAAGTGGATGGACTGCGGGAAGAAATCTCGAATTGAGAATGATCGAACACGGAAGTATCCAGACAAACGTGCTCCATAGTACCCTGCACCAAAAGCAGCTGCCTCGTCGCCGTTGAGAGTTCTGTCAACGGGACGTCCAAGGAATGCTGACAAGTCCGACACAATCTTTGGTGGCCTGACACCTCCCCCCATAAGTTCAAAAGAGCTCAGGTCAGACAACGCAAGTCCACTCTTATCAATCGCCTTTTTGGCAATTTCAACTGCACGCTCGAACAAAGCTGAGCATTCAGTCTCAAATTGCTCGCGAGTAACTTTTCCGGAGAAGTCTCGATCAGGAGCGACTCCTTCAACAGTCACAGGTGCAGCTTGATTCGCAGACAGAGTCTCTTTGATTCCGTTTGCAGCACGGATCAGGGAGAACATGGCCTTGTGTTGTTGCAACGAAGTACCACCAATAATGCGAGGTATCTTCATCGTTTTGACAATCTCCTCTTCCAAGAATCGAGCGATGCAAGCGTCAAACGTACGGCCTCCTAGTGTTGAATCAACCTCGATGTGAAGAGTTTCAATGTGACCCAAGCTCACTGCAACTTTCACTTTCTTCCCGTCCTTTCGCTCTTCTGGAGGGGAATAGCGATACACGCCAACTTCTGTTTTTGTGGAGCCCATATCGTAGATCACAACATTCACCGTTTCATTTCCAAAACCTCGCTTTTGCATTCCGTACTGGAGCGCAGTCGCAGTAGTTGAATGCATCAAGCTGAGAACTTTCAGATCAGTGAGTCCAGCAGCATCAACCAATGCTTGCCTTTGATTCATTGTCCAGTCAGCAGGCACTGTAAAGACGGCTTCTTGAGGCTTGATTTTCGCGTCCTTTCCCGTGATCAGCTTTATGTACTGAAAATACATGGCGATCAACAACTCTGCACTGTAATTACACTCTGGGTCCTGACGACACACAACATTCACTCCTTTCCGCTCCTCTCCCTCTTTCAGCGCAAAAGTTGTCAACAACTGCTGGAACTGAGCAGTTTTGTTTGATTCGAACGGAAAACCAATCAGCTGATTGATCATCGAAAACATGTTGTCTGGGAACCGCGGAGCCAAGTTTTTTGCTTCATCCCCAAAAAATCGGTCATCGCCACGAAATCCAACAAAGTTGTTAGACTTTCGCCGAGTCTGCTCATTCAGCACAATGTCAATCGACGCATTACCATGTGGCGACGTAACTTTGACAAATTCAGAGCCAAAATCAATACCCATCACATTTGCATTGGCCACAACCACAAGAATGCAAGCACAAAGAAGCAACTTCAGCATTTTCCTTTCTTTTTGAGAATAACTCGAACGGTTTGGAAATGTCTTTAGAACGCAGAGTGATCCCTTGATTGACCTTTAGACCTCAGAAATGTTGAATGAAACAATGTGAAAATGATTGGGATGAAATATGTTTCTGTACTTTGAAGTTGCAAAGTTTCAACAAAGGCCGCAGTTGTGCTTTAAAGTACAGATGGACTCGTTGACCTACTGGTCTCATCTCTCCGTGATCTCTCCGTAGATCACGCTCGGAGACTCCTACAAGACGAAGAGACTTTGGGATTCGTCACCCCGGCAGAGCTGCAGGCGATCGGGGTCCCGCTGGGAGACGTGGCGAAGATCAAGAAGTTCTTGGGGATCGACCCACCTAAGCGCGGACGCGATGATGAACCCGAGGATTTTCAGGAAACCGATCGACACAGAACAGTGAAGAATGCTGAAGCGATGATGGCGGAGGGGCTGCTGGAAGACCTGCTGCATCCTCCCATGCTGTTGCCAAAAAACTGGCAACGGGCTCGGTGGCCAGAACTGTCACGCTGTGGCGAGCACAGTTTGCTGGCAACCAGGGGTGGTCGCGCCTGGTGGTATGGGCGGCCAAAACACGAGGCAGTCAGGGTGCATCGTTCGAGGGGGCGTGGCAAGCACGCTTGTTGAAAGAGCGCGAACCGTTGCAGTCGCACGTGACAAAGATGCGGTGCATGATGGATTTCATCACAGCTCCACCAACGAAACAGCAAAGATACAGCAACCTCAACAACAACAACAGCAGCACGTTTCCCCATAATAACACAGTCACGAAGAAGTTCGGCCGGTTCAACAACCAACGATTTCGAAACCAGTAGTATGGTGGCCGAAACCACTGAAGATCCTTCATGCAAATGACGAAAGAGGCAGAGAAGAGGTGGCAGCAACCACACGAAGGACTTACTTTCTGTCAACAATAGGAGAGTATGCAGAATTAGTGAATGCCCGACTACCGGAGACACCAAGAATGAGCAGAAATAAAGAAAAAACTGAAAGCCCTCTATGTGCAGGACACGAAGCAAGGCACCCCACCAAACAGTCGCGATGTACGCGATGACGACATGTGTTTGGTGTATGTGGACAACATTTTTTTTTTCTTGCGACAAAACAAGTGCCAACGAGAATATGAGAGGAGTTGCCGGAATGTGGAGATTGGAAACAAGTGAGAAAATGTGCGTGCGTGCATGTGCTGCATGTGTGTGGAACGCATGATCGATTTGGTCGAAAAGACAATCGATATGTCCCGAAAAATGCGAAACGAACTTGAGAAAGACGCTTCAAAAAGACATTGGAACATTAAGTGTTAGAAGGCTTTCAGCTTGTGGGGGAAGATTATGTTTGTAACAGGTATTCTGCATTTCCCCATGGCAAATTTTCTCAATCTCGTGGATTGGCGAAGGTGTGCAAAAAGTGATGGTTTGGAGAATGTGAACTTGACGATACATGTACTGAATTGGCACGCAAAGAAGTACTAAAAATGTTGGCAGAAACCTTAGGCTGGGGGAAAGCCAAAATCGTAGAACGCGAAACATGCGAGTCTGTTGCATACACGGACGTGTCACAACATTTGTCGGCATGTGTTGTTTTTATTGAAGACGCTTTGCCAGCCAAGGTGGGAAGTGTGCAACGTGCTACACCGACGTCCACGAGGCACTCAAGAAACAAAGAAATCAACGAGCAATTAGCGAGCATCATAAAAGAAAAGATTTGCCTCAAAGTCGATCCATCGCACGAAAATGTGGCGGACGGACCGTCACGAGGAAAAAACAATACACAAGAAATGAAAATCATCACAACAAGAACCAGAACACAAATTGGTTCAGTGGCGTGATGGTTCGAAAAAGGGAAAGCAGTGGGGCCGCCACCATTGACAAAAAAAAAACACCAATGAAGATGAAAGGTTTGGCAAACATTACCGTTGCATAGTGCCATTTTCGTGTCTCACAAAACGGTTTGGCAAACATTACCGTTGCACAGTGCCATTTTCGTGTCTCACAAAACGGTTTGGCAA
>CYKH01001759.1:12758-46859 GCA_001460835.1 Bodo saltans
ACCACTACCGCTACGTTGTGTCTTTGAGTTGCGCACCGACGATCGCGGATCGAACAATGAACTGTTTCGAGGCGCGAAACACGGAACAAAAGGCGTTCCAAGGCGCAGCGTCGAAGACGGATCTTCTGATGTCTTCTTTTGGTGTGTATTTTGTCGTCGGGGACAAAATGCCATCGTACTGATCACGACATCTTTCGAGAATGTCGTCTGTTGCAAAGTGCCATTTCCGTGTCTCACAAAACGGTTTGGCAAACATTACTGTTGCAAAGTGCCATTTTCGTGTCTCACAAAACGGTTTGGCAAACATTAGCGTTGCGTGGCGCCATTTTCGTGTCTCACAAAACGGTTTGGCAAACATTACCGTTGCACAGTGCCATTTTCGTGTCTCACAAAACGGTTTGACAAACATTACCGCTACATAGTGCCGTTTTCGTGTCTCGCAAAACGGTTTGGCAAACATTACAGGAAGAGAAGACCTTTTAGTTCCCCACCCTACACTCCCTCCGGCGAGGCTCATTCAATCACCAAGCGATGAGACCACAGCGAGACTTTGTTCCCATCCGAAACGAACTTTTAGCTTGACCTTGAATCTTGACAGGAGGTACATGTGCATCTTGAGATCTTTGGTTGTTATTGGCTCCATCAGAATACAAAAGGGAGATTCTCTTTTTTTTTGAGAAGGATAGATAGAGTTTGTCTCGAATAGATTTCCTGGACTGTGCGAAATTGATGACCTTTTTTGCAGTTTGTGAGTATTTGTTGTTTTTGTCGTTATCGGATTAGCTAGAGAATGAGCAAAGATCCACGTCTAGAATGGCTTGGCGCCGCTATTAAGCGATGCTTGAAGTGGGTTGACGATGTATCGATAAAGGAGCTGTTAGATCGCGATGGAGTTATTGGAAATCTGATGACGGTTTTCGAAGGTGACTTGAGCAAAAGCTCGGTGATTATCATCACGGCCTCTGAAGATGATACGTTTGAAGTAGATGAAAACGTTGGGGAAGGAGATGACCGTGTTGAGAAAGTTCGTCATCAACGTTTGCAACTGGTGACAACTTTTGTGAGCAATTCGAATGTTTCTGGGTCGCAAGGAGGTGGCCAAATTCGTTGCTTGTTCGCGACGAAGGTTGTAACAACGCCGGTGTTGGAGGAAGATGCTCAGGGCTGGGAAGACCCTGATTGTGCCATCAACCACGCTTTTGAGGTCATTTCGATGTTGGCTCCTTCCCTGCCTTCATTTCATGCAATGATCTCGTTTGCGTTTCAGCCCTTCATTGAAGACTCGAATGCAACTGGCGAGGGGGTTGCTGGAACGCGCCAACTTCAACAGGAGGTTGTGAACTGGGTGAAGAGGCTCAATCAGCACGTTGCAGGATTCATTGGCCAAGTGTGTGCTGAAAGAAAATTGCCAATGCCTTCGAACCCGATCCCAATCGGTGACAGTGATGCGGACATCAAAGCAGCAGCCTCAAACGACGACATAATCAAGGACATCGACACAACTGTTGCCATGTGGCATGCAGAGATTTCCAGTGCCCTAGCTCAAGAGCCACAAAAAGAGGGACCACTTGGCGAAATTGAATACTGGAAAGAGAAGTACAGCGCCCTCAGTGCTCTGTACGAGCAGATCAATCAACCAAAAGTCAAGATCATTTTGAAGGTCGCTGCTGAGGCAGAGTGCAACGCGTGGCACAGCATTTCTGGAACAATTACGCTGTTATTCCGTCAATATGCTGAAGCAAAAGACAATGTGAAATTTCTTAGCACGTTAGAGCGCCATTTCCGCACGATCCACGGTGTAACTCCTGAGGGTGGTACGCTACAACCGATCACTGACACGATGTCGTCAATGATGATGGCTATCCGAATGGTGTGGATCATTTCGCGATACTATTGCACGGAGGAGAAGATGATCGGACTCTTGGAAAAGATCGCGAATTTGATTGCACAGAAGGTATCGCAACACATCGACTTCCGAACGATCTTGAACCAAACTCCAGTTGAAGCAAAACGCAAGATCAAAGAAGGCCAACAAGCATTGATGAAGTGGAAGTCAGCTTACACTCACGTTCAAGAAGAAATCAACCAAAGTGAGCGTGAGCAACATTGGGTCTTTGACACAAAGCGTCTCTTCGACACGACTGATTACATGACGGAACGCTGCACTGAACTCCTTGAAATTGTCAACGTCATCGAATACTACAATACCGTTTTGGGATCCCAACTCAAGGCCGTGCTTACTGACACTGCTGGCATCGAAAAGATTTTGAAAGATGTTGAGAAGCTCAAAAAGCCAATCGAAACGCTTACATTTGATCCATTCGAAAGAAAAGCGATCCACAACTGGCAGGTGATGTACTCGAACTTCAATTCGTCAGTATCAACTCTTGATCAGCAAGTTTCGCAATTCATCCAGCGAATTTTTGATGATGAACTTCGAAGTGCCGAAAGTGCATTTGAGCTTCTCCAGTCATTCAAGAACATGCACTCTCGAGGAGGTGGTGATGTTCTCGATATCAATCAATTGATGTCCTCCAAGGCCGACAAAATTCTCTCGCAGTACCTCAACGAGGTTCACCGTGTTCAATCTATTTTCTTGGCAAACTGTGAGAATCCTCCACTCACAAAGAATCAACCCCCAATTGCAGGTTCGATCCACTGGAGCTCGTCGCTGTATCAGCGTTTGAAGAAGCCAATTGTTCGCTTTCAAGAAGAAGACATGCTGTACTCTGCCGTTGGAAAGCAAGTGAAGTCGAAGTACGTTGAAGTAGCGCGAATGATGAAAGACTACGCAACAGTCCGCTTCGAAAAGTGGAAGGATGACGTCAAGGGAACAACAGATTCATTCTTGAAGATGAAAATTTTGCGAAAGGAGGGCGATGAGATGTATGTTGTGAATTTCAACACCAGCTTATTCGAGACGATTAAGGAAGCGAAGTACCTGGATCGACTCGGTTTCGAAATTCCTCAAGAGGCTCTGAACGTGACACTTCAAGATGAAGCTTATCACAACTACGTCGAAAACCTGAAGTCTATGCTCATCAGTTTTAACTATGAACTGTCTCTAGTCGATGGCCCAGAGAAGCTGATTCTTGCCAAGAACATCAAAGACTTGAAAGACGCATTGGAGCCTGGGTTCACTGAGTTGAACTGGATTAGCTTGGGAATATCCGAGTTTGTTGTCAATTGCAACAAAGCAATTACAGAATTTCGCAACCTCAGTCGCGAAGTTCGAAAGAGTGCTGATCATATTCAGACTCAAGTTGTCAACAAAATTGCAGCAACGCAACTCGTCCCGGATTTGAGCGACTTTGCTACGTTCGGTGAGCTGCCGGAGCTCCAATCTGTCGTTGATGCGATTGAGCGGCACCGTGTTGAGAAAATTGACGCCTGCGTTCGTGCTTACGCAACTGTCAAGCCACTTCTAACAAAAATTGAAAGCCAAATCGTTGGTTCTCACGACGGGAAATGCACGCTTCTTGAGAGCTACTATGCACATTGGGAGCGACGAATTTGGAAAGCACTTCAGAAGATGGTTGTCACGTCTCTCAATCGATTCGCGTCGCTTCTTGGGTACCAAGCGAAGGGGAAAAAGGCTCGACCACCGCTTTTCAAGGTCACTGTTGTCCTTACCAGTGAGCCAACGTACTCCCCACAACACCAAGAAATCACGAATGCCTTCCACAAAATTCAAACTGGAATCATTGAAACTACAAAGCAGTTTGTTCGGTGGATGCGCGGGACATGCATCGAGTACACTCAAGGCGAGCTCGCTCCAAAGCCAACAGACGATTCACAGGAGTTTATCTTCACGTTTTTCAAGGACATTTGCAATTCTCCACAGGTCTACAAGCTTCAAGCAGTAATCAACCGAACTATTCAAACGCATCTCTCATCACTCGCGGCAAACATCAAGCTTCTCCAACGCTACCGCTTCATTTACCTTCAAGACAAAAAGATTTCCGTTGAACAGCAAGCGAAAAACAACTACCACTGGATGGACTACGATGCTAAATTTCAGCTTTACCACAACATGATTGTCGACTTCGACGCTGATGCACATGTTCATGATCTTGGATTCATGAGATGCGATGAAAGCGCATTTTTCAACGAGCTCATTCAACACGTCAAGACATGGATTGCTCTGGAAGGGCAACAGCTGAACGAGACTGTGCGTCAACGCATGACCAAACGTGATACAAAAATCACGAAGACGACTGATGATTTGAGGCGTCCTTGCGACGGAATTGAGGACTTGAAGTTTGTCCTCGAGACAATGGACGATGCGCGAGCTTCAACACTTGACGTAGAGGTTGACATTCGTGAAATTGAATTCATTTACGATTCTATCTTGCACTTCGGTGTTGAAGTTAGTGGAGATGACAGGGCACAGGCCTTTGCGTTGCGAGGTAGGTGGGCGTACATCATGCAAGAGATTAACCAGATCGAAGAATCTCTTACGCCAAAGAAAATATTGTTCCGCGAGCACACCCAAAAGGAAGTGATACAGTTTGGTCAAGAAACAAAGCAAGCGCTGGCCGATTACCGTGCTCGTGGCCCTGGTCGCGCAGACATCAATCTTCCGCAAGGCGTCGAACTAAAAAACCAGTGGCGGAATGAAGTGAAGTTCAAGCAAGCTCGCCGTGATAAGCTCACGAAAGCAGAGAAGTTATTTGGCCTTGATCTCACAACGTACCCACAACTGCAACAGTTGAACGATGAGCTCACACGTGTTGAAACTGTTTACGAACTTTATGAAGTGTGGGTCGAGATTCTTAAACGTTGGAATCGCAGCTCGTGGAAGGACTTGCTCATTGATGATCTTGAGCGAACAACTGACGAGAAAGTCAAAGCCGCTAGTAAGCTTGGGCGAACCCACGGCAGCGTCGAGCCTTTCCCTGCTGTTCAACAGCAGATTGTCAACTTCAAGAACTCGATGCCACTGCTGAAAACGCTGAAGGAGCCAGCACTAAAAATGCGACATTGGAAGGAACTCATGCGAATCACTGGCCGCGAGTTTTCACTCGAGAACATTACACTCGATGATTTGATCGCAATGGAGCTTTACAACTTCAGCGAAAAGATTGACGAAATCAGCAAGGCAGCCAAAGGTGAGCTGGCAGTTGAGAGTACACTTCAGAATATCAAAGATTTCTGGGCATCGAAGGAGTTCTCAACCATGCGCTATGCACCGCGGAAGAACGAGCTTCGCTGTCAAGTGCTTGCTGACACATCCGACATTCAAGAAGCGGTTGACGACAACATCATCAATGTTCAGAATTTGGCAAGTTCAAAGTTTGTTGCGCCGTTCATCGATGATCTCAGGATCTGGGAAAAGAAGCTCGCCATGATCAACGACGTCATCGCCGTGTGGGTTGTTGTTCAAGTTAAGTGGCAATACCTTGAGTCAATTTTCAAAGGTAGTGAGGATATCGCCAATCAACTGCCGAAGGAAGCCAACAAATTCAATGAACTTGACAAGAAATGGATTCGCATCATGAATGAGACAGTATCTGCCTCCAACGTTGACCTGTGCTGCAACGTCCCCGATCGCCTCGTCGAGCTTAAATACATTGAGGAGAAGCTTGAGGAGTGCCAGAAAGACCTTGCAAATTATTTGGAGACAAAGCGATGCCTCTTTCCGCGTTTCTTCTTCATTTCCGATGACGAGCTACTATCAATCCTTGCGTCGAGTGGGGCAAGATCCGTTCAAGATCACATGCTGAAGATGTTCGACAACTGCGCCTTGCTCATCTTCAAGGGTGATAGTGAAACTATTGAGGGCGTTGACTCACAAGAAACGGAGCGACTCGATTTCGACAATCCCATTAACGCTGAGGGCCAGGCAGTCGAGAGCTGGCTGAGCCAAGTCTTGATTGAATCCAAATCGACACTCCGCGGAATTCTCAAAGCTGGAGTGTTCTACTATCCAAAGATGGATCGCCTCGAGTGGGTGCGAAAGTACCATGGAATGATCAACTTGTGCGGTTGCAAAATCTGGTGGACGTTCCAAATCGAGGACGCTTTCGCAAAGGTCAAGAAGGGAAAGAAAAGCGCTGTGAAGGACCTTTCTGCCAAGCTGTCGAACCAACTCACTGAGCTCGTTAGCGAGATGGACAAAGACCTACCAAAGCTTTACCGCAAAAAGATTAACACACTCATTATTGTTGATGTCCACGGTCGCGATATCGTTGATCGCTTTGTTCGTGACTCTGTCATGGACGCACGCGAGTTCGACTGGGAGTCGCAGTTGCGCTTCTACTGGTCCAAGATACCGGACACTTGCACCATCAATCAGTGTACGGGCAATTTCAACTTTGGCTATGAGTACATGGGCCTCAACGGACGACTGGTCATCACGCCACTTACAGATCGCTGCTTCATGACGTTGACCCAAGCACTTAACTTCTACCTTGGTGGTGCCCCTGGTGGCCCAGCTGGAACTGGTAAAACCGAGTCAGTCAAGGATCTTGCCAAAGCGATGTCAATCCAATGCGTTGTCTTCAACTGTGGCGAGGGCCTTGATTACAAAGCTATGGGTGCTATCTTTTCTGGTCTTTCGCAAGCTGGATCTTGGGGATGTTTCGATGAGTTCAACCGCATTGAACTTCCTGTACTATCCGTCGTGTCGGAGCAGCTGCGAAGTATCCAAGC
Source organism: Bodo saltans (assembly GCA_001460835.1). Lineage (NCBI taxonomy): Eukaryota > Euglenozoa > Kinetoplastea > Eubodonida > Bodonidae > Bodo > Bodo saltans. Next base: position 19,413 of record CYKH01001759.1, read on the forward strand.
TGCATTGAAGATGCAACAAACTCGTTTCATCTTCGGGGATAAGGAAATTGGTCTCGTCAACACGGTGGGAACGTTCATCACGATGAATCCTGGTTACGCTGGCCGAGTGGAGCTCCCTGACAACTTGAAAGCACTCTTCCGTCCCGTTGTCATGGCAGTGCCTGATATGGAGCTCATCGCAGAGAACATGCTTTTCTCTGAAGGGTTCACAACTGCTCGCGAGCTGGCCAAGAAGATGGTGACACTTTACGCCCTTGCTCGTGGGCAGCTGTCCAAGCAGCACCACTACGATTGGGGTCTTCGTGCTCTCAAGGCTGTGCTGGTCATGGCGGGACAGCTTAAGCGTGGCAGCCCTGATCTTATTGAGAAATCGGTTCTCATGAGAGCTCTTCGTGACATGAATGCGCCTAAATTCATTGCAGAAGATGAGCCGCTCTTCAAAGGCCTCATCGGTGATTTATTCCCTGGACTTGATCCGACTCGTGTCCCCCAGGAGAACCTCACGAAAGCGTGCACTAAGGCAATGCGCGAGAATGGGCTGAAGGTAGATCATCGCCAGATTGACAAGGTTGTGCAGTTGTACGAGACGATGCAAACACGTCATACGTCCATGGTGGTTGGTCCCACTGGTGGAGGCAAGTCTGTGGTGATCAACACACTATGTCGCGCACAAGACGAATTGAAGCTTCCAACGAAGCTCTACGTCGTCAACGCCAAGGCCCAGCCAACGACCGCACTGTACGGTGTCCTCGATCCGATGACTCGCAATTGGACTGACGGTCTCTTCTCCAATATTTTCCGTCAGATGAACCGTGCAACAGAGGGCAGCGACCGCGAGCGCCGCTATGTTGTCTTCGATGGTGATGTTGATGCTAAATGGGTGGAAGACATGAACTCCGTCATGGATGATAACAAGCTTCTGACCTTACCAAACGGCGAACGTATCCGTCTGCAGCCCTTCTGCTCTCTGCTGTTCGAAGTCGGTGATCTTCAGTACGCCAGCCCTGCCACCGTTTCTCGAGTTGGTATGGTGTTCCTTGATCCTATCAACCTCGGATGGCAGCCATTCTTGCATTCATGGAAGCACAAGCGCAACAAGGACGAGGTGGAGACCATGAATGAGCTTATCGACCAGTATGTTCAGCCTCTGATCAACTACATCCTTGACGGCATGGACGAAGATAGCGTTGTTGTTCCACCGAAACTCATGATTCCCACGACTGACCTAGGAATGGTGCGCCAACTAGCTACGATGATCCAGACCGTTATCACAGCGAAAATGACAACACCTGAGCCCAAAGCACTGCAATGCATCTTCTTGTTCTGCTGTGTTTGGAGCTTTGGTGCACTCGTTGCCACTGAGAAGGACCGCGAGCGGTTTGACAAATTCTTGAAGAAGATCTGTGGTTGGTCCTTGCAGGATGTTGGTGAGAATTGGCTGAGCCGCTTCGTTGGGGCTGGCTCTCTCCCTGAGCGCAAGACGATGTACGACTACTTCTTCGACATTTCAGATGGCCGATGGAAGCCTTGGAATATCCTCGCATCTCCCTTTACACGCCCGATGGACGGCAAGTTCAGCTCCATTTTGGTTTCTACTGTCGACACTGAGCGTGGTATGTGGCTCCTCAACAAGATTGTGGGTAACCGCACCCCTGTCCTGTTTATTGGTGAGAGTGGTACCGCGAAAACGGTAACCATTCAAGCCTTCCTCCGCAATCTTAAGAATCGCCCTGCTCAAGAATCCGATGATGAGGTGGAGCTTGAGGCAATGCTTCTCGAGATGAATTTCAGCTCTCGAACCACTAGTCTCGATGCTCAGCGTACATTGGAGGACAATATTGAGAAGCGAACCAACACGATTCTAGGCCCCCCTGCGAAGAAGCGCCTCCTTGTGTTTGTCGACGATATTAACATGCCGAAGGTCGATCTTTATGGCACCCAGCAGCCAATTGCCTTCCTCAAGCTACTGGTTGAGCGTGGCGGCTGGTACGATCGATCAGATCTTATTTTCAAGCACGTCAAAGACACACAATTCCTCGCTGCGATGGCCCCACCTGGTGGTGGCCGCAATGCGCTTGACCCTCGCTTTGTTGCGCTGTTTACAGTGTTCAACGTCACGTTCCCGTCGGAGGAGTCGCTCCACACGATTTACAACCAGATCTTGAAAGACATGTATGACAGAATTTCGCCTGATGTCGCGGACCTGTCGTCGAAGATTACATCGATGACGCTTGACCTGTACAAGGCCATTGTTGTCGCACTTCCTGCGACACCTGCCAAGTTCCACTACATCTTCAACTTACGCGACTTGTCGCGTGTGTACGAGGGATTATGCCGCGCGACAAGCGACAAATTCAGCAAGACTGAAGAGATTGTGCGCTTGTGGAGGAACGAAGTCACACGAGTGTTTGTCGATCGCATGCCCGATGACAATGACAAGAAGTTCGTGAATGATTCAATTCAAAAGCAGATTTCGGATAACTTCCCCAGCACGCTTGAATATTCCATGCAGGAGCCGATGCTGTTCGGCGACTTCGGTGATTTCGAGCCGGATAGTGACAAGGTTCGCCTGCGTCTTTACGAGGACTTTGGCCCTGAGTTCGGCCGAGTGCGTGGGCTTGTAGAGCTGATCCTCGAAGAGCTGAATACCCCAGTCATGAAACTGGACCTTGTCATGTTCGACATGGCCCTCGAGCATTTGATGCGTGTGAACCGCGTTCTTTCAACCTCTCGTGGACACTGCCTTCTTGTCGGTGTTGGTGGTAGCGGCAAACAGTCGCTGACGAAACTGAGTGCGGCCATTTGCCAGATGTCCGTCTTCGAAATTGTGTTGTCGCGTGGCTACGGTGAAGATTTGTTCCGCGAGGACCTGAAAAAACTGTTCACTAAGATTGGTGTGGACCGCGAGAAGGTTGTCTTCTTGTTCACGGATAGCCACGTGAAACAGGAAGGCTTCTTGGAGCTGATCAACAACATGCTCGCCTCTGGTATGGTTCCTGCCTTGTTCCCTGAAGAGGAGAAAGAACCACTTTACTCCAGTGTTATGGAGGAAGTCATTGCCGCTGGACTGCCACCCTCGAAGGACAATAAGTGGACTGCGTTCGTGTCTCGTTGTCGTGACAACCTACACGTCGTGCTCTCCATGTCTCCATCTGGTGAAGCCCTGCGTACCCGCTGCCGTAACTTCCCTAGTTTGATCAACAACACCACGATTGACTGGTTTATGAAGTGGCCGGAGCAGGCCCTAAAGGCCGTTTCAGCCAAGATCCTTGCTTCTGAGAGTCTCCCTGACTACCTCCGTGAGGTGATCACCGATCATGCCGTGCACGTCCACGTCACGTCAGATAATCTGTCTCTGAAGTATCAGTCACAACTGAAGCGCTACAACTACGTCACTCCAAAGAACTTCCTTGGCTTCCTTGCCAACTACTCAAAACTTCTCATCCAGAAGCGTGAGGAAATTGACGATGTCGTGGAAAAGTTCAGCATTGGTCTCGAGAAGCTACAGAAAGCCCAGGATGATGTCACCATCCTGCAACAGGAACTCGCTGAGAAGGAAGTGACCCTGCGCGAGAAGACTGCTGTCAATGAGGCAACCATGCGAGAAATCAAGGATGCCAAAGGTAAAGCAGATAAGCGAAAAGAAGAAGCAATGGCGATGGAGGTACAACTAAGCGTTCAGAGCGTCGAAATTGAACGAGAGAGCGCCGAGGCTGCTTCTGTCCTCGCTGTCGCTATGCCCGCCCTTGACCAAGCTATGGAGTCCGTCAAACAACTAGACTCTCGTTCTATCACTGAGCTGAAGTCATTCGCTAACCCGTCTCAAAACGTTGTCGCCGTGGTAAGAATGGTGTGCATCGTGAAGGGCGTGGCAAATCCGTCCTGGGAGGCAGGTAAGGCCATGATGGGCCAAAGTGACTTCATCGGCTCGTTGATTGACATCAACAAGCTTGCCCCAACTCTCACTCAAGGCAAGATGAACGACGTGGCCAAGGTCTTGAAGGAGTTCCCTGTGAATTCGACTGATCTCAAAAAAAGTAGTCTTGCCGCCTCGGGGCTCATGTTGTGGGTCGAAGCGATGCGCACGTACTGGGATACTGCTAAAGAGGTGCTGCCAAAGCAAGCCCGTGTGAAGGAGCTAGAGGCGCAAAAAGCTCATGCCGAAAAGCAACTTGCTCACTACCGTGATGAAGTCGAGCAGCTCACGTTAAGCTTGCAACGCCTTGATGAGCAGCTTGAGGCTGGTATGACTGAGGCGCGACAACTCGAAGCTGAGAAGGCGCTGATGGAGAAGCGTCTGCGCGCAGCCACAAAACTTCTTGATGGCTTCGGAAGCGAGCGTGGTCGTTGGACTGATGAAAAGAAGAACCTTGGAGATGCTCGCACTCGATTGGTCGGTGACTGCCTTGAAGGCGCAGCATTTCTGTCGTACCTGGGAGCTTTCACTTTCCAATTCCGCCACGACGCCCTGAACGACTACTGGCTGCCAGACCTCATCGAGAAGCAGGTTCCTCTGACGGAGCCCTTCAATATTCAAGCTCTACTTACCAATGAAGTCGCCGTTTCTCAATGGGCAAGCAATGGTCTTCCTTCCGACGAACTTTCGATTCAGAACGGTATCCTTACATCCCTCAGCACCCAAGCCCTCGGTAAAGGAAAGCGTGCTGGCAAGGTTCGATTCCCACTGTGCATTGACCCCCAGATGCAAGCTGTCACTTGGATCAAGCGTATGCACTCCGAGAACTCACGTTTCGAAGTTGCGTCCTTTGCTGACCACGATTTCCTCAAGCGCCTCGAGTTCGCGATTCAATACGGAAACCCATTCTTGTTCGAGAATGTTGATGAGTTCATTGATCCCATTATTGACGCAGTGCTGGACCCGCAGTTCCGTGACGATAGTGGTCAACGAATGATTCGCCTTGGTGACAAAGAAATTGCCTGGGATGAAAACTTCAAGTTATACTTGTGCACCAAACTTGCCAACCCCAACTACACGGCGGAGGTGTTTGGAAAGACGATGGTGATCAATTATGGTGTCACACAAGACGGTCTTGAGTCGCAGCTTCTTAACTTCGTCGTTGCTAGTGAGCGCAGCGACCTTCAGCGCCAGAGCGAGGAGCTTGTACAAACGATGGCAGAGAACAAAGCACAGTTGAAGCAGCTTGAGGATTCTTTGATCAGAGAACTCACGCTTGCCACTGGTAACATCCTAGATAACGACGAGCTCATTGAGACTCTTGAGAACACGAAGAACAGTGCGACCGAAGTTGGTATGAAACTTGCCCAAGCGAAGGAGACTGCTCGCATCACAGATATCTCCCGTCAAGAGTACCGACCTGCTGCCAAGCGTGGTGCTGCACTGTACTTCATCATTTCTCAGCTCGCCGCAATCAATTCAATGTACGAGTACTCACTCTCGGCTTTCCTGCACGATGTGTTCGGATTTTCAATCACCAAGTCGGAGCCTTCTTTCGAAATTAGCACCCGACTGATGAACATTATCAATGCCGTCACATACAATTTGTACTGCTATGTCTGCATGGGTATCTTTGAGAAGCACAAGCTGATGCTTTCATTCCAAATTGGCGTGCGCCTGCTCACGCAAGAAGGACGATTAGACCCCCTTGAGCTTGAGTTTTTCTTGCGCGGTTGTGTCCTTGCCGCTAAAGACTTCCCCGCCAACCCAGGACCATGGCTTACTGAGCGCCAGTGGAATGATATTTGCAAGCTAGCACGAACCATCGACGTGTTTGCAAAGCTGACTGACGATGTTATTCGAAATCCTGATCAATGGCGTCAGTGGATGGCCCTCGATCGACCGGAGGACGTCAACGTCGTTCTCCCGTGTGGCTATGGCGAGCGAATCTCTGTGTTCCAGCGTCTTTGCCTTCTCAGGTGCTTCCGTTCGGATCGTGTGTACATCGCCGCGGCTCATTTCGTGAGCACTTGCGATCTGCTCGGTGAGAGATTCGTCGTCCCGCCGATTTTGAAGTACAAGGATGTATTTGACAAGAGCTCGAGCCTTTCACCAATTGTCTGTGTTGTGTCCCCTGGTGCGAACCCCACAGATGAAATTGTCAAGCTTGCTGAGAAGGAGGTTGGGCTTGCGAAGCTTCGCTCGATTTCCCTTGGCCAGGGTCAGGGCGAAGAGGCCATGAAGATGGTGGAACTTGGTGCTGTCCGTGGTCACTGGGTGCTTCTCCAAAACTGCCACTTGCTCATCAAATGGATGAAGGACTTGGAGAAGGTTATCGAGAAGCGCGACCAGAATCCCCCTCATCAAGAGTTCCGTCTATGGCTGACAACTGAGCCTTCTGAGGACTTCCCCATGGGTATCTTGCAACGTTCGCTGAAGGTCGTGAATGAACCGCCGAACGGACTGAAGATGAATATGAAGAACACCCTTTCAAAGGTGAGCGAGGAGCAGCTGGAGGCCTGCCCGCACGGAGCATTCCGTCCACTGGTCTACACCCTTGCATTCTTCCACGCCGTCGTGCAAGAGCGCCGGAAGTATGGTAAGATCGGTTGGAACGTCGTCTACGATTTCAACGAGACAGACTTCACCATCTCGATGCGCCTCACGGACACGTACCTTGCCAAAGCCCAGCGTAACGGTGATCCGATCCCATGGCAGACGATCCGCTACCTTGTTGGAGAGGCTATGTACGGTGGTCGTGTCACTGACGCCGTCGACCGACGCATTGTGAACGCTTACCTCGATGAGTACATGGGCGACTTCCTGTTCGACACTTTCCAGCCCTTCCACTTCTTCGTGAACGACCAAGTTGATTATTGCCTGCCCCCTGGAAGCACAGACCTAACGAAGCCGATCCCGCTGATTGCCATGCAGGCACACGTCGATGAAATGCCGATGGACAACGCCCCCGATGTCTTCGGTCTGCACCCAAATGCCGAAACCGGCTACTTGCGAACTGCGGCAGAAACGATGTGGGCGAACCTCCTTGAGCTGATGCCACGCTCTGGCGGTGAGATAGCTGGTGGCGAGTCCCGTGAGAGTCTCCTCACGAAACTGTCAGCGGAAATTCTTGCTCAAGTTCCCCCACCGTTTGACCGAAAAGCTATCATGCGCGCCGAGAAAGAAAAGGCTCGCCAGCAGAAGCAAGAGAACTTGATGCCCACCCAAGTCGTACTCATGCAAGAGATCGAGCGCTGGAACAGCCTCGTGAATCTGATGGTGTCCAGCCTGAAGGACCTCCAGAAGGCTCTCGCTGGTATCATCGGTATGAGCGCGGATCTTGACGATCTTGCCTCCGCCCTCAATAACGGTCAGCTTCCAGCGAAGTGGCGGAAGCTAGCACCCTCAACTCGCAAGAACCTTGGCCGGTGGCTCGCTCACTTCCAACGCCGTTACCAGCTCTACAAGGTTTGGATTGAGGAGGGCGAGCCGAAGTGCATGTGGCTCTCGGGACTGATGATCCCTGAGTCCTACATTTCTGCGCTCGTTCAGATTACTTGCCGCAAGTACGTGTGGCCGCTGGACCGCTCTACCATCTTCACCACCGTCACGCAATTCGCGAGTGCCGCCGACGTGAAGGACCGCCCCAAGGATGGAGCGTACGTTCACGGCTTGTATCTTGAAGGTGCACGCTGGGATTCAACCAAGGGTCATTTGATTCACCAAGAAAAGAAACAGCTCATCACTGAAATGCCAGTGATGCAAATCATCCCAACTGAGACTTCGAAGCTGAAGCTTGTTGGCACTCTCCGCACTCCAGTTTACGTCACCAGCGACCGTAGAAATGCTGCTGGTGTCGGCTTGGTGTTCGAGGCAGACTTGAAGTCTGTTCACCACCAATCGCACTGGATCTTGGAGTCCGTTGCGCTGTGCCTGAACTCTGACGATTAGACAACAATAACACCGTCTAGCACAGTCCACTACGATGCACGCCAACAAAGAATAGAGACCCCCCTCTTTTGACCCTCCTGAAAACAAAAAAGAATCCCCCAATGTGTATGTAATAGGATCATTTTAATGTACGCGTTTCAGCTCGTCCCGTTGACACTCTGAGAGGTGCCAGTAGTGAGAACCGTTCACACTTTTTTTTTTCTTGCTCTTTTTCTGCCACAAGAAGTTCTTTCAACCATGACGACTGAGCGGCGAACGCTGCTATTGATTCAGCGACGCGCCATCACATTCTTGGCTGTGTACGCCAGCGTGTTGTTCGCCACTGCCATTTTACTCATTGGCCTCAAAACTCGTGAAATTCCATGTCAGGAGCTGGCCCACGAGTTGGTGCTGCCTATTTTTGTCTCTCCCAGCGTGGACGACTCGACCCTTTTGCCCGCGGTCTTGGAGGCGCTTGCACGAAGTGGTTTGAACGCTCATCTCAATCACCGACCTGTTAATGGATCGATAGGATTTGGTGGCACTTATGTTTCCATCGACACTCCCAATGGAGCCCTCAAGGCGAGCAATTTTCAGTTGCTGAGGCAAACCGGCACAGATGGGCAGAGCCAGCGCGAAGTAATTCGCGTGCGATACGTTAGTGATGATCTCTGCGCTACGCTTGCACCGCGCGTGCTTGACATCAACCACAATGTGGATAGAGATGTGGTGGTATCCAAGAGAATTGCTGAACTGTTGGATAGCCAACGTGTGTTCTACCACGAAACTGTACTTCATTCGATGTTTCCTGTCGTACTGACCAAGTTTTCTCAATTGGAGAACTTAGTGCCATCCTTCCGTGACCTTAACCTTGAGCATGGCGATTTGCTGGAGGAGCGCAACGAAATGTCGTACTCCGTTGTGACGAATGCTCCCATCTTATCCAGCGGCGCTGAAGTTCCTGTGTCCATTGTGATTGAGGAATGGAGCACCAAAGCAGGGAGACAGTTCTGGAAAGTGTTTCTACGCTGCAACGATCCTCGATGGGAGGCGTTGGCGAGAGGCACACAGGAAGCTCTGATGGCACGATTGTCTAATTGGAGGATCGAGGCATCGTCAATTGGAGCGGCTGTGCAGTACTAGGGGCCTCGTTCAAATATTGTAACCCATATGCGAGCACTTCTGATGACTTCTTTTTCTTTAGGCGAAAAACTCTTACTTCATTGTTATCGCGCTGTAAGAAAAACCCCGATGTCTCTCGGAAGTCATTCTGGTTTTCGCTTCCCTCGCTTGTTGTTGATAATCAGAACGATACGATGAGCAAACACTCTAGTAGCTACAACACGCGAAACACCGAGTGCTACAGTGTCCATGGTCCTTCCGATGAGCTTGCCCTGTTGCGTCTGGAACTTGCACGGCTTGGAGAGGAATGCACGACGTCCCTAGAGGTAGCTCACTCTGCCCAATCGGAACCAGTATTACCTCTCGTTGATGCAAAGATAGCAGCTGCGTCTCACATTCGCATCCACGGCGAGCCAATATCGCTTCGTTTGGAGCTCGAGCACGAAGAGCGAGCTTTGGCGAACCAACTTTTGCGTGAAGCGTTTGAAGCGAACGCCGCATCTGCAAGAAATGAGCACCACGCTCAAGAGAATCAAATGCGTGACGAAATTAATGAAGACGCGAGCGCAGCACTTTCCCAACACAGAGCACGCTTTATTCGTGAAACAGAGACCCTTATTGCAAAGTTAAAGCGTGACAGTGTTGTCGCTGCTCAGCGCATGAAAGGAATCGAATCTCTCGCGCATGAGAAAATGATTATTGCAATGGATAGGCCCTTTCTCCAGCAAGAAGAGCTCTATGCAAAGGAGGTTCGTCAGCTGCGCGAAGTTGAGCGAAGGGAAGCTGAGGTGCAAATGCGGGGTAGGATGACAGCGGAGAAACGTGTCATACTTCCTGACGAGGAAATGAGCACAGCCCAACCGTATCTGCTTTCCAGCTTTGAGCGCTTCATACCGTATGGTGCGACACGAATGTGAAGTCAAGAAATGTGTACAGTTCAAGTTATGTGCAAACCCACCATTGTTGTGTTCGTTGCGGTCACCTACGTGGCGCCACGTCCATTCATTTCTCTATCACCCTCGATAAGAAAGAAAGAAACAAAAAAGCTTGAGAATGCCCGCGGGAACTGTTTCTGTGGAGCAAGTCAATGTCGCAATCAGATGGAACTTCTCGTTACTGAAAGAGTCAAGTGGGGCGTCAAACCTTTGCTCGCTATGTTCCGAGCCGATTGTGCAGCCCCCTGGCGGCGCTAGTGTTTCGCAGCTGGCATCTGACTCATCCATGCCTGTGCTTGAAGTTGTTGTCCACACTTCATGTGGAGCTAGATACCATGGAGACTGCCTTTCGAAGTACCGGAAGCACATCGAAGACGCCGACGCATTGTGCGCCATGTGCAACGGAGGCAAGGTCGGATTTGTCGCGATTCCGAACATCCTCGATTACACCTCGATGGATGCAGTGAAGAAGTAGGGGGTTTTCTTTTCTTAGTTGCACATGATCGCACGACGTCACAAATCATCAAAACTAGGGCGGGAAAACTAACGTGAACTGAAAGCTTAGTTGTGCCTGCAAGAATTTATTGATAATGAGTTTCTCGTTTTCATTGTCACCCCTCATACAAGCGCTACCAATAACATTTACTTGTCGTCAGCAGCTCTCAAACCGCTTCTAAAAAATGGCAGCACCACAACGCGTCATGCAACAAGTGTCACCTATCGTCGCTATGAACGGAGTATCCTCCGCACTGCATTTGGGGACGCACTGCCTACAGCGAGCTGCGACTCCAGCATTTGCGTGCTTGATCAAAGAACAAGTCGCCGCACGGACTGCTGCTGCGGTGCAGCTTCTCAACGCCCCTGCTGTGAGGCCGTACCTCGCGTCGCTAACTCCCGACAGTTTACACACATGGAGCAATCTGCAACGTATTTGCGAAGTGGAAGAGACCAATGCGCGAGAGCTGCCGGATGTGAAAGCCAACGCATCTAATCTCCAGCAGTTTCTTGATGCACTCCAAGGGCTTTCAAGCCGCCGTGACATCCTTGCCATGCTTCTCACCATGACATCCAGGGAGAGCATCGGCTCTGCTCAGCAGTCAAATGAAGCGTGCGCGCTGGGCGACGAGTGGCAATCTGCGTTTCTTGCAACGCGAATGAAATGGCACATGCTTCAAGAAGACTTTCTTCATATCTGCAGCGGAACAACACCAGTTGTGGACCCGCAGAGTGATGTGATTGCCTTGGTGGAAGAGGCGGCGTTATCGATTCACGAAATGTGCGTTGGTGAATTTGGGGTTTCTCCAAATGTAGAAATCGAAACGAATTGCAACGAACTTTTGTGCTGTGGCATTCCAGAGCAGATTCGTTACATCATTGCAGAGCTCATGAAGAATGCATCAGTTGCAAGCGTGCAATCAGGCAACTTGAACGACCCCATTAAGGTAAGTATCGTTTCTACAGGTGAATCGCGACCCAGCGCAACTGTATCCTCTGAAGCTGCAAGCGATTCGTTCTCTGTTACTATCGTCGACTCTGCCGGCGGCGTGCCTCCGATGGCACTACAGAACATGTGGCGGTTGGGATGGTCGGGGCACAGCACACAACGCCGAATTGCAGGGTTTGGCGTCGGTCTCCCTTTGGCAGGGATCTACGCAGGTCTTTTTGGTGGTGGCGTGACAGCGACTCCAACGGAAGCAGGTGCATCACCGGGCACAATGTTTACACTGACGCACCCAATTGTTGGCATCGAGTCGCTTCGATAGCGCTCTCCTAGTGCACGTAGTTTCTTTTTTTTGTTTTCCAGTACAACATCGCAACAAATGAAGGAAAAAACATCAAAGCAGTGGTTCTTATTGTGCCGTGAAAAGTGCAGTGCCTGTAAATTTATCAAGTATGTATCGGAGGGACCACAATTACCCACAACCCTTAAAAAGAAACATTAACGAAAAGTTGTCTTGTTTTGTTGTCATCACAGTCAGACACATCTAGGGAGCTGGAAGGAATGGAGAAGCAAGTCAAATCAGTATGCTGGCGACCAAAGCACGCTTTGATTGAATGCGTTGTGCGTACAAAGTGCTTTGAAGAAAAGAACGACGTTGAGGATTGCGTGACTGTTAGTGACTGCCATTTGGAGCGAAAGAATTGGGTTCTGTGCAAGCTGAATGCTATGAATCCTAGATACCGCCTGCGAGGAAATCCATATGATATCGCCTCTGAAGACCAAAGGAAAATCGAGGCGAGAAATGAACGAATCATGAAGAGAGACCTTGAAGAAGAAGGTTTCTGGCGGGAAAAACAACAGCAGCCAAACCCAGCTCAACCTCAACAACAACCAGCCAAGAAATGAGTTCCCCGTTGAATCGGGGCTGTCGAATTATTCTTCTCGAATACGATTGACCGGGAATCGCCGCCATATGATCGAGGGTGTTCACCAAAAACTGATTGACCTTAGTACTTCTTCACAATCTCAACACCACACAATTATCAAAAGCCCAAGTTTAACCCCATGCACATTGTGGTCTGAAATGTTTGTTGCTATGCTATTTCAGTTGTGACCCCCTTCTTTTTTTGTTGCCTCCCCCCGTAAGAGACTTATTTTCTTCAAAGCCGATCAATGAGTTGCCAGTAGGGAGAAGACGATGCGACGAAATCAAATAAAGACAACGAGCCGCTCTGAAGGGCGGCATCAAAACCGTTCTCAAAAGAAAGGAGCCCCAAACGCAGTCAGAGATTCAAATCGAACGTCGATTGTCAGCATTTCGTCGACCGGCGTTACGGGAGGAGGGGGGAGCGGGAGCAGCCGTCACGCAGTGCGAGGCTTGACAAGGGGGATGCATCCCTCAAACTCAGCACCGACACTGGATGTCACGTCATTACTGCGAGCTGCAAGATTAGCCGCTCACCGCACGAGTTACGACGCGTTGGTGGAGCTGGACTGCGACGACGATGATGATGAGGGTGACGACAGCAACGATGATGAAGTCGACGACGCCATGAGCGATGCAACTGAGGTGGTTGAGATGCTTGAGGATGCAATGGATGCACTCAACACATCAGGCAGCGACAACGGAGGTGAGGACAGAGATGATGACGAAGAAGGTCACGACGAGATTATTTTTTCCATTTCGTTGCCGTTTGGTTCTGGCGGTAGTGCGGGAAGCTCAACGAGCTCGCCTCACGCCCAGAAGAAACGCAGCGCGAGGAAGTCACCATGCCGCCAAAACGTTGTGAAGCAACATCACGTGGGAAAGCTCCATCCGACGGAGACGTTTTTGATTCCGCCACTGGAGTGTCCTGCAGACGGTGCAGTGCGACAATTGACTGTTGTATTGGACTTAGATGAGACGTTAGTGTGGGCACGCAACGCGACAGTCGTTGTTCGACCATTTGTTGCCGAATTCTTGCAATGCTGTTTGCGAAACAGGTGTGAGATTGTGTTGTGGACTGCTGGCATTCCAGTGTACGTCAACAGAATCATCAACGCCATCAGCCGCGTGATAAAGAGGAACCATTGGTTTCACTATGTTGTTGCCCGCAGCCCACTTTGGTATTCAGACGTCGGCCCTACGATTAAAGATTTGCGCTTGATCCACAGACCACTAGATCGTGTGCTTGTGTTGGAGAACAGCCCGGCGTCGATGCAATTGCAAGAGGGAAACGTGCTGCTCGTCGAAGATTTCTACGGCGATAACATGGAAGACCAAAGCATGCTGTTTGCTGGCCAAGTTGTGGAACGCCTGTCACAAGGTGCGCGCGACAATACTTTGACAAGCGTTGCCGAGGGCCTGATCGCTGATCCTGTCTTGGTTCCACTGTCATTCTTGTTGCAGGCTGATCACAGTGCTGCTGGGAAACCTTCTGAAGTGTTCTCTCGTGGCTTGCGATACACTCCACGCCCAGCAAACGACCACCGAGTTTATTCTGGTATTGGCCCAACCCTCATTGGTGCGTGACATAAGGAGGTATTTTTGTCAACTTTTTTTTGATTTCGAAACGGATTACCCAACAAAAGACATGGCTTCGTCTACGAGCCTTAAGCATGAAACTCAAGTGTTTGCTATTAATGGAACGCGTATGGGACAAGCCTTTTTTATTTATTTGATGTTGTTCACTGTCTTGTGCAGTTTCACCGTTCGCTCTGCTTGTCGTTGTCATCAGGAGGAGCCATAGGTGGTTCTATCCATCATCAGAAGCAAGGAAGTTAATTGAAGTGATCACGTTGTTGGAGATTTGCTGCTCGTTGCCGAAACAAACAAGCGAATCACATTTCAGTTTGAAGTGAAACGAACAAAAGAGAGAGAGAAAAAGAGACACAATAACAAAAAAGCACACCTCAACCTCGAAGGTGACCCCAAACAGGAACATTTGATCCTTGCCAGTACGTCACGTTCTCTGCGAGATGGGTCAAACATCTTAATGGGCCAGATATCCGACATCATGAACCACATTGGCACGTCTCCAACGCGACAGCGTGTGGCGGACACTTGTGCAACGCTGCTTGACACCCTCGTGAAGCACTCCCGTGAAATTGCTGACAACACGACCATTCAAACCCATTTGCTAGGGTGTATTGTCGAGGTCTCATCGAATGCGGACAATGGAGTTGGAAAGGCAATCGCAGCGCTGGAAACGGTTCTCGATGCCAGTGTCATGGAGACCAACGCGAAGCGAAACCATTGCACACTTATTTGCACGCGTATTCTTGAGCACGAGAGTGTTGTGCACGACTCTGCCAGTTGCGAGCTATTGATTGGGATGATTCGGAGCTTGATTTTAGAGAGTTCGTTCACGGCACCCGAGGTGATGACCTCCATCTGTGAATGCGCTATTGCCCTTGTGCGTGACCAATCACGCCAAACTGTAAGAACACAGACCAGAGCAGCAGCATTTCAAGTTCTGACGCACATCGTGACGAACCACGCGATTCAGTTGAAAACAGTGAAGCAAATTACGGAGTCCATGCGAGCACTGTCACCATCATACCTTTGTCGTGAAACTATCAACGCTGAGAATCCGTGGCTCCGACTTTGGAGCTCGAAACTGCTCGCTGAAATCATCCGTCACTCTGTGTTTGAGATTTCTTCTGAAAACGCCGAATCACTTGTTCGTGAAGTCGAAACGCAACTCGTAAACTCTGAGGACGATGCGAATGCATTCCTCGGAGTCGTTGCGCTCGTTGAAGCATTTTCATCCGTCAAGACACTTTCACAAGCATATTCTTGGAACGCAAACAAGTGGAGGCAGTGCCTGCTTGAGACTGACTTGCTCGCGGCAACGAAAGAGGTGCAAGATGCGGTTGTTATCGGCATTGTCGCGATTACGAGCATGAGAATTTCTGATATTGTTAGCGCAGCCATTGTGGCTCTTTGCCAACAGCACATGACCAGAGATTTTTCCGGCGCTTCCAGAGCACTGGAGAACATCATTCGCCGACACAAGAAGCAAATTAGTGAAGCAGAACGAGTGGAAATGCTGGAGCGCGTCCTGCAGATGCTCCTAGACAAAGATACCACTGTTGGCGACGTCGCAATCCCACAGGAAGCCGGACAGCTTCTTGCTTCCCTTCTCGAGGCATCAGGATTCGAGACAACAGAATCATACACTCGTGCGCAAGATAGAGTCTTTGATGTTGCATCGCAGTTTTGCGCGGAGTCCAGGCTGTTGCTGGGAGCTTCGCTACTTCAATCAGTAGACACAGCACTTTTCCGAGGTGGGAATCCGAAGTATCTTCAAATGTTGGAGGGTGCCACAGTACCTTGGGCCTCTCTCACAGCGAACGACATACAAGGAGCATCTCGGCTTGCTTCGATTGTAAGAACCGGCCGCGCGCTTTCTTTCGCAATTGATGCATTGACGCACGAGCAAGCAGGCGTGCGCCTTGAGGCAGCTAAATCAGCTATTGTGACTTGTGAGCACCTTATCGTATCTGCACGCTCCGGAGACGATGACGACGCACATTCGCGTCGACTGGACAACGTTGTCCAGAATGCCGTGGAGTCATTACTGGACGCCGCGGTGGCGGATATTGATTGCACGGTGCGCTTGACGATCATGGCGGGGTTCAGCTCACCGTTTGATCCTTACCTTTCCATGCCGGACAACCTGCAGTCGATTCAGATGGCCAAGAACGACACCAATCACGAAGTGCGTGTTACAGCACTAGAGTTGCTCTGCCGGTTGCTACCATCGCACCCTGCGTTTGTTCATCCTGTCCTCAACCGCCTCCAAGACTATGCGCTGAAAGAGATAGAAGCAAGAGATTCGACCGTATCTGAGATCCTTTCCGCTTCGCACATGTTGCGCACCTGTGCGGCGCATCGAGCGCTTCTACCTCAACCAAAGCAAGTTCAACAAATTGTCCTAGATCGTATTGCTAAACAGCCGTTCGCCTCAAGAATGCTGTCACATGAGTTTTTGCAGCTGATCAAGTGCGTGTTAGACACATACGGTCCGTTGCATCACGTCGATTGTGCGTCACTCGTGCACACACTGAAGCCAATTATTTGTGATGGGCACACAGCGCTGCTAAGATCGTTGGCGCTAGAGACGTTAGCGTCAACTGTCCGTACTCTAGGCGTTTCCCTCGAGACACAACTGTTCTCAGAAGTTTATAACATGTGCGGTGGAATCTTAGTGAATGAGAGCAAAGAGGACGATGAGCCTCGGAAGAGCGCTGCGCTTGTCCTTAGCGTGTTAGGTGCCATGAACCCAGTGAAGATCAGAGCCGTTACGCGAGCCTTTGATGCGGAGCCTACACCAAATGCTGCGGCGGAGGAGGGGACAGATCTTCTTCCTAGCACAAAGCCACACCACAGGTCCCACCCGCATATCGCAGAGAAGTATCCGTCGATTGTTCTCTTTCTGCTGATCAAGACCATGCAAACCGCATCTGATCCTCGTCAGCAAAAAGATGCACTTCGCTGCGCTTACGAAACTCTTCAAGCATCACCTCCCAATCATAAGTCCCACTTGATGACACAATTGGTCCCGCAGCTCCGACGTTGGCTGCGTGACCCAGAGAAAAGCTTCTTGCACGGTGGCATCTTGAAGATATTTACTGATCTTGTCGGTTTGCTGCAGCAATTCAAAGAGACGATCCCTGCTCATATTGGCACTGATATCTTGAAGAGTGTCCAAACCTTGTGCCACAACCCTCAAGCGTCACAGCCCCCCCTCAACATTCTTGTGGTGGAGCTCCTCGATCAACTTGCGCGTGCGTTACCTATGCCTGATATTCGTGATCACAGATGGGCAGTGGAATTTGTGCACCAGCGTCTATTGCGTGATCGACGAGAGGCGAAATTAGTCATCTCCGTCGTTAAGGCGCTGGAGTCGTTTGCAAGCTTTCTCCAAGAGAAGGACAAGCGCCACGTTCTTCCCCATGTGCTTGACTGTCTTGATATTCCACCTGAGGTCAACCGCGAAGGCACTACTGGAGCGAATGTGCTGCAGGCGATTCAAGATGTTCGCCTGGTGAATTCAGCGTGCTATGATTTCATTGCGATGCTTACTGAGAGCCACACCACGTTAGTCAAAGACTTCTCAGCTCAGGCAGTCCACAAGCTGATGCAGCTGATTGACTTGGCGTGGGATGAGGAGGACCGAGGCAATGCGATCCACACAGCGGCGAACCTTGTTGCGACTGTTGGCCGGCCTGCTAACCGGTTTATCCCTCACGTTCAGCGTCTTTGCGATGCCCGTGGGCTACCACGTGACTGCTTCAAGCTGATGGTCGATGCCATCCGTAATGGGGTCCAGAAGGTCAAGTTGCCTCCAGTGAAGCAGGAGGACGTTCCGTCGCTAGACTGCCCTTTAGCAGTGATCTCCAACAACCCTTCCCTTTCAAGGGCTGACTTCGAACGAGAACTGCGCGCCATTTGTCGGTTCGAAGAGTCGGAGTTCGAGGTCCTTGGCGTATCTCATCCTGGTGGTCAAACTGTTGTGCACTTTCAATTCGCAAAGCATTTACCACAGGCAGAGAGCAGACTTGTGTACTTCATGAGAAAAGCCAACGAGGCTCAATCGACGTTACGTCGCACTCTTGGCATCATTTCGGTGGAGCAAAAACCTCAGAACTCGATTCGATTGAACTCTGACTTCGTCACGCAGCTTGCTGCGCTACCAGAGGCCCAAGCCCGTGTACGCAGAAAGAAAGAATTCTCGTGGATGAATTGGATGCAAGTTGCCTGCCTCAATTTTCTGCGCAACTCTCCGTTCCAGCCATTTAGGGTCCTTAGCACTCTTACTCCCACCAATATGTGGCTGGTCAAGGAAGTATTTCCGTTTGCAGTGGGAGCGGTGCTGTCGCAGGTGGAAACCCAGCAGCGTGCAAATATTCTGCAGACGTTCAACATAGTGATTTCCAAAGCCCCGAATGATATTCGCCAGATCCTCTTTTCACTCGCAGAATACTTAGAAAGCGAGCGCGGTGAGAAGAAGGCTGTAGTCTCGAAAGTTGCAAAGACAGTGTCTTGCACAGTAGAGCGCGACGCTCCCGATCAAAAGTTCGGCATTAACTACGATCAAGACAACCGAGGCATCATCGTCACCAAGCTTGCACCAGACGGCCCTGGAATGCGTGCTGGTGTGCCAGTTCTTGGTGTCCTCCAAACGATCAATCAGCAGAAGGTGCACACCGTCAACGAGATCCCTGGCCTTATTCGTGGCGCCACCAAGATCCACTTAGTGTTCACCGTGATGGAGGAAGTTCGCCGTGTCCCAGAGACAAAGCCCTTGATGGGGCTTGCGGATGTTGCCAAGGCCGCCGCCGAGTCGGAGTTTCATGCGAAGGAAGTGTACTTCTCGGAGGTTCTGCTGCAGCAGCTCTACAAGAATCTTGGAGCAGGAAAAAACCGAAAGGATGCCGAGGCCCAACAGGTCTTGCAGGTCGTTGAGAGTCTAATGAAGTGTTACAATCGCCTTGGCCTTCCGATGGAAGCCAAGGGGCTTGTGAACATGATCGCTGCAAAGTTTACTGAGAACATCATTGCACCAGAGAACTTTGGTTTCGACGAAGCAGACACTCTTGAGCAGCTGCACTGGTGGACTGACGCGCTGCGTCTGTACCGATCTCGTTTCAATGATGACTCTAGTGTCTCCAGTCTTGTTGGAATGCTTCGATGCTACGATGCAATGGGTGAAATCGAAATGATGCAAAAGACGGTGGAGTCGTACTGGCCTGGTCTCGATGAGGAATCTCGAGTTCAGGTCGCTCCGCACCGAGCCGCTGCTGCATTGGCGTTGGGAGATTGGGGGACGTTTGATGAAGCCGCTGCGTTCAGCCCCGAGTCTTTAGACACGGTCGAACGTGGCGTGTATTTGCTCCGCAACGGCCAACGAGAAGCCCTCACAAAGTTTATTCGAGACGAGCGTGATGCTCGGTTCGACCAGTTTAGTGAGACCTTTGACGATTCGTATCTGCGCTGCATTGACATCTTAGCAGAATTGCAGCATCTCACGCATTTGGAAGAAATTGTGCAATATCAGTTCTCTGCCTCTGATGAGCGCCGGTCGACGCTTCGGGGGGTGTGGCGACGACGAGCGGCCCAATTAACGAGACAACCTCGTGTTTGGAAGACGATGGTCACGCTCAACTCACTTGTACTCACCCCAGAGGAGGACCTCCTCAACCGAGTGGACTGCATCAACGTTTGCTCGAAGCAAGGTTGGGTATCCTACGCAGAGCACCTTCTACAACAATTCGTTGGTGGAAACCCGATCTCCATCGAGAACTTGAGCGTCATGGATCCCAATGTCACGTATGTGTACCTCAAGCACCTCTACAACACGAACCGGAAGATGGAGGCGTACACCACAATGATGGAAGTGTTACAGTCTGCGCATGTAAGCCCAAGCGACACCCACAGTGAAGTGTGGGGACGCTGCTGGTTTTTGTTTGGGGAGTGGACCATTCAGTTAAACAGCTCGGATGTGCCCATTGCCATCGATGCCCTCTCCAAAGCCACGGAACTCAGTCCCCGCAGCTCAAGTGCCTTCCACAGCCTGGGCATCTTACACTACGAACGATCCCGCGATGTGTCTCAGCCTGCAGAATCTCGTCACGACAGTTGTGTGGCGGCTGTGAACGCACTGATCAACTCCGTGCAGCTCAGTAGCGATGGTAAGAACTCAGTGATGCAGGATATGCTACGTATTCTCACCATTTGGTTTTCACATGGCGGCGTTCGTATTGTGAATGAAGCGGTGGAGTCGGGCATGCAGGTCATTCCTGACCATGTGTGGCTTCGAGTCATTCCGCAGCTGATTGCACGCATGGGCATCAATTCTCACCGTGCGAGGAACATGCTGGTGGATTTGTTGATTCGTGTTGGCACAGCATACCCTCAAACGTGCATCTATCCCATCACCGTGTCCGAGAAATCAACGGAGGTAGTTCGGAAGCGCATGGCGGAACAAATTCTAGCTGGCATCCGGACGAAATGCGACCAACTCGTCAAGGAGGCCTCGCTCATCAGCAACGAACTTGTACGTATTGCCATTTTGTGGAGCGAACGCTGGCACGCACAAATCCAAGCGGCAGCACACAAGCAGGATGATGCGGCAGCAATCCTCCATATCCTACAGCCACTGTTTGATGAACTGGACCACGGCACTACTCCCAACGAGAAGAATTTCGAAAAGTCTTTTGGCCAGACACTTAAGAGAGCCAAGACGTCACTCTCGTCCAAGGCCCTTGATCAAGCGTGGCAGTTATTGAAGCAAGTGTATTCTAGTCTCACAAAGCTCATCGCCGAGCGCAAACTCGTCATGAACGATGTGTCTCCGGTGCTAGATAACGTTCACAAGAGTATCGTGGCAGTCCCTGGCACCTTTGACCCGACCAAGCCGGTGATTGGCATTAGCCGGTTCCAAAACAAGATTATTGTGATGAGCTCCAAACAGAAGCCCCGGAGGTTTGGTATGGAGGGATCCGACGGAAAGTTGTATCGCTTCTTGCTCAAAGGGCACGAAGATCTTCGTCAGGACGAGCGTGTCATGCAATTCTTGGACTTGATCAACACGATCTTCTCTGGGGACTCAGCGAGCGCTACTTTGGAGCTGTTCGTCCCACGATACGCGGTGATTCCTTTGACGGACAACGTCGGCCTCATTGGCTGGGTGGAGCACACGGAAACCATTTATCGCATGCTGGAAACCCGAAGGCAAGACTTCAACATTTCAGTCTACGACGAAGTGAACCTCATCATACAAAAAGGCCACTTGCGGCACATTGAGGACTATCACAAGCTCGCAAAACCGGACCGTAAGAACCTCCTCCAGGTGGTCATGAACGGCACTCCTAGCGACGAGCTAAGTCGCATCATTTGGGATAAAAACGATGCATGTGAGCAGTGGTTGGAGTACCGACGTCTCTACGGTCACACGTTGGCCATCATGTCGATGGTGGGGTACGTGCTTGGTCTTGGAGACCGCCATCTGAACAACTTGATGCTTCAGCAGGGTGGTGCTGTGGTGCATATCGATTTCGGTGATTGCTTCGAAGTTGCGATGCATCGTGCAATGTATGCAGAAGCAGTGCCATTCCGTTTGACCCGAATTCTAGTGAATGCACTTGGCGTCACTGGCGTCGATGGAGTGTATCGCCACACATGCGAGCATGTGATGAAGCTGCTGCGTCGTCACAAGGAAAATCTCTTGTCTGTCTTGGAAGCATTCATTTACGATCCCCTGATCAACTGGAAGCTTGCCCCGGCTGCTGCGGCAGCACCGCCCGCTACTCCCCATCAGAGCAGTGGGCAGCCAACGACAGCGTCTGCTGCACCAGCGCCACCAGTCCCCACCGATGAACATGGTGTGCCGAAGATCATCGCCGATCTGGATGCCCCAGCTCAGGCAAAGCAGCCGGCCCTGTCGTGCACTGTTCGAGGGCGCACCTCGATGGGGAGGAGCGTCGCAGCGGAATACGAAGGCGAGCAAGAGTTGAGGAATCAGCAAGGTGATGCCGCGCTACTGCGTGTGCATGCAAAGCTCTCGGGTCAGGACTTCGAGACTCTTGCAACCTCGTCCGCCTCTGGGTCACCAGGCAGCGCAACCTTTTCGAACCACATCGATCGAGCAGCAATGAACGATTTCTTCGTTGGCGAGAGCGTCAAAGACTCTGTTGCCGGGCCCCTCCTCGCAACGTACCTCGCCTCGCAGCAAGTTTTGCCTGGAACCCACGTGCTCGATGTCAGTCAACAGGTGGAACGATTGATCCAAGAGGCGACGTCCCTCGACAACTTAGCAGAGGCGTTCATCACAGGATGGGCTCCATTCTGGTAAGCTTGCTGCTTACGAACGAGGAGGGTTGGGTCGAGACTTCGGTATGTTCAGACACTCTTGAGTCATGCTTACTGACCACGAATATGAATAGAATCAAAGGATCTTGAATGAGTTTTCTCTCAAAGGTTCATCAGGATCAAGTTTATGGATGAGAATATACCGAGAGCATCACTACCGAAGGTAACGAAACATTTTGCTTCTATCATTGTGCACTTCCAACGGTTAGCGACTGGTGCATTGATGTTTTGATGTCGCACTTGTGATTCAGCTTTTTCTTCCCTCTTTCTTTTGACTAAGATAAAAGATCAAAGGACATCACTTGAGCGCAGTTCTGGCCTCGAATGCACAAATGAAGCAAAGACTTCAACGTTTCTTTGCTTTTCATGAACCCACACAACTTTCTGTGATCGATAATTGGCTCGAAAATTGGAATGGAAAGCATGAGGAGATGATGAACCAACTCATTTTGTTCCACGGAAATGAGCCACCGATGACGTATAGCACAACCAGTGACCGTGCGTCAATTGTCCTGAGCCGAAAACAGATTCTCATTCGTGAATGCCGAGGGCTCTTGCAACAGTTACTTCTGTATTACTCGCCTCAAGAAATAGGTCGCGTTGACGAGGTGATGACGATGTTTGAATCGAACGAAGAAGAATTATTTAAACGATTGGAGTCTTTTGCGTCTCGACGTGATGGACTCTTTCGTTACTTCCAACGACACGATCCCAATCATATGGACTACGCTGTGATGCTGTCTATGGAGTGGCTTGGGTCCGAGGCTCACTTGATCAAGTACCTTGCTGCCAATAATGGCCAAGCACCGACTAGAACGTTGCCGAGCCCAAAGATTGTGATTCCTGAGAGTGAGCGTGTTGCTGTGGCGCGAGAAAAGCTTGTCGAATATCTTCGAAAGTATCAGCCTGACCGCCTTGCGGACGCTGACGCGATGCTCGAGGCATACCGAAGCCGTGAGGAAGAAATGTTTGGGATGCTTCACGGCAAGCATGGTGCTCCTCCGAATAGCAGCAGTACAGCCCCACTGAACGGACCGAAACGTAACGTCACTGATTTTATTACAAGCGACTTTGTGTGGTGTGTCCAACTGTTAGCAGAGAATTGGCTTGCAGGGAAGTCATCGCAGCTTGAAGAGGTGGAGGACACGCTGGGAAAACTGGTGGGCACCTCCATTCCTCCGGGTGAGGTACTCCTCCGCCTCGCGGCTCAAACAAGTCCTTCATAGAAAAGAGAAAATGTCTTGTTGTACAATGATGAATACGTTATCACATTCTTTCGTTTCATTCTTAGCGGAATAAGCCTACCGTTTTGCATGCTTGTTTTGTTAATCGTTTCTGAGAATTTACACTAGTTTGCTTTCTACATGGCGTCATACCACGTAAGTCCTCGAAGGAGTGCCAACTCAACTCTACAACAGAGTCCGATCGTGCGTGGCGACATTCACATGGCCTCGCAACTTGGTGATTCTCATCTGACCGAGATTCAGCTGGAATTGGAGTTGCTGAAGGAGCGCCGCCGAGCTCTTGAGCAGCAGCGCAAAATGTTACTGCGTGGTGGTGGTGTTGCGGCTGAGCACAATCGTTACTCTTCGTCACGCTCTCATTCTGGAAACTCCCCCCAGCAAGCAGTGCAAACATCCACGAGAAGCAGCTCTGCTCGCTCCAACCGTTCGTTCAACCGATCAGAGAACAATAACAGTCGCAGCACGTCTGCTATGGATCAACGCCAGTTCATTCCGTCAGAGAGAGAGCGACGCGAGCACACCGTGCGTGACATTTACAGAGAAATGAAGGAGGCAATGAGGAAGTCGTGGGAGACAGATAGTACTTTGGTCGGAGGATTTTTTGCGCAACCTGACAACCCTCGCAACAGCACCTTCGGCCGCGAACGTCGCTTCACGCCGTTATCTGGGACAAAAGGCCAGTATCACCTTGCCACCGATGTAGAGGAGATGCAGAAGAGCGCAAAAGAGCGCAAAGGACGTCACCTCACTGCGTCGAGCAGAGGACGTCCAGGCTGCAATGTGCAGTCCAATTGGAACGATAGCAAGGGAGGAGCTGCTCCAGGCCCAGGGGCCTACACGCCACGCTATCAAAAACTATCGAAGCCATCAATTTTGGCCTCAAGAATGTTGTAAGAAACCCTTCCAGAGAAGAAGAAGAAGAATAGACATACGGAACAAGTGGCAATTACTGATTTCCCTCTCTTCTAAATCTACACACACACACACACACACACAAAATATGAGAGAGGCATGTTAGACCAAACATCGTGTTTTTATTTTTGTTTTGATACCCCAGTAGACGTTTACATTCTATCACGTGAGTTGGCAAAGTTGAGTTGACAAATGGGGCGAGAGAAACCGCTCCTCCGACACTCACTTCTTCCCATCTCTCACAAAGTGTTTTTTTATTTATTTGCACCATTTCCCACATTCTACACTAAACAACATATGGAATTCTAGAGCATTCAATCAAGATCTTTCATTGCTCCGATGCAAGGAGGCTCGTTGTTCTCTTGCGCAACTCAAAAAAATCTGTTGTCCTTTGGTTTCTTCATAGAACCTCTAAACTAGCAGAAAGATGTTAGCGACTACTAGCGAAACATATCTGTATGCAAGGTCACCACTGCGTCGAACGATGTTAGGTTGGCCTGCATTGATCATTGTCTGGTGCTACGTCATTTGGCTGATGTCAAGGTTTCTTGGCAGCCTTTCTAGCCAGCCAGTGCAGCACAGTGGGGCGTCCAGCATTGACCCCAAGTGGATGACGACACTGCTTCCTGCAATGTACGTTCCGACCATCGTGCTGTTTGCATATTGCAATTGGCTTGGCTGGAAATTTTTCCAGCACAATTAGATACTTACACAATTACCTTTGTGTGCGCGTTTTGATGAAGTGAGTGTCCGTTTTGTTGCTCAACCACAAAAAAATGAAAGTTCGCAATTGGCGCATCGGACTTCTACTTAAATTTTACCCTCCTTTATCTTCCCATTGTCAGAGCGTTGCTAGTGGAAACAGAAGTTACAGTGCCGGACTCATGTACTCCGATTGAAACAAAATGACTGGAATCTGTGGAGTCGCTGTGCTAGTTGTTTTGATAACGGCAGCCCATTTTCCTCCAGTGTCTGCAGATTTCTCGAAAGCAGGGCAGTTGCTGGCAATGCAGCGTTTTTATGATGCGTTAGGAGGCCCTTCCTGGAATCCTAATTGTGCGATAGGATGGGATCGGCGGGGGACAGAGTATTGTGGGCTTGCAGGAGTAGGATGCCTGGTCAACTCATCCAACGGTGGATTTGATATTATCACCTCGTTGTACTTCTTCGGCTGCAATCTAGCAGGAACATTGCCAGTGGAGTTGCTCGACCTCCGAGGTTTGCTGATTTTTGATATTATAGCAAACTTGAAAGTCACAGGCTCTATTCCCGCAGGGTACGGCACAGCGTGGCCACAACTTACTCGCCTTGCGATTGGATCGACAGCTATGCACGGCTCTTTGCAGACTGAGACGGGATACCTTCGCCAGCTTGAAATCTTAATTCTCAATGGTACCTGACAGGGACGATTCCCAGTGGGTGGGGAACGAACCTCACCAAACTCCGAATCGTAAATTTTTGCTCCATGGAATTTAACAGTGGGAGCAAGACCAGGGATCGTCTTAGCGGCACGCTTCCCGACACATTTCGCAATGCACCATCAATGCAGTCCTTCTTATTTTGCTTCCAATTTGTCAATGGCACTGTGTCCGACGAAATGATCGCATCGTGGCCAAATATCCAAGAAGTGCGGTTGATCAACAACTCTCTGAGTGGCACGATTCCGCCAAGCCTCACCACTCGTGTCAGTCTCGAGTTGCTGGAGCTCCAGTCCAACTATTTCACCGGCACTATTCCACGTTTTAATGCGCCGTTAGTCAACTTGACACTTATCAACATTGAACACAACAAAGGCCTTTCAGGCTCCTTTCCAGACTCCATTGTCATCAACCCGGCGCTTCAGATGGTTGCGCTGAACAACATCGGTCAGTTACAAGGAACAATTCCTGCTGGACTCCAAAATTTAAAAGCGCTCAGATCTCTTCGCATTACGGATGCGGTTCTGACTGGTACGTTGCCTGAGTTCTTCGTCTCCCTTCCTTTGTTGCAAGAGCTGACGCTGAGAAACTGCTCCCTCAGTGGTTCCCTTTACGTGTCGTGGGCCACAATGAACCTCACCATTTTGGACCTAAGCTTCAACCAGCTTGTGGGCACTATTCCCAGTGAGTGGTTCCCTTCCGATCCCTCCACGACGCGCGGATGGTTACACCTACGGGAGTTTTCTCTCAACTCCAACAACTTCTATGGGTCGATTCCCGAGCCCATCTCAAAGTGTCCGATGGAGAAGTTTACACTGGATACGAATGCATTCAGCGGGACTATCCATGAGTCGTTCGCACAATGGGACCTGCTAGCGCTCAACCTTCACGTCAATAGTGTTTCAGGGACACTATCCTCCTTGTTCGCCAGTTGGACAAACATTATTGTGTTCTCTGTGTGGAATAACTCCTTCACCGGGACGCTACCACCTGAATACTCTTCGATGGTTCTGATAGTCCGATTCTACGTTGCGTTCAACCAGTTGAATGGAACGCTTCCACCTTCGTACGGGGATTGGAACAACTTGACGCTCACTAGGTTCGAGTCCAATCGATTCAGCGGCACTCTGCCGGCGGAGTGGTCGAGGATGTCGAGCGTTACTCAGCTATCCTTATTTAGCAATCAGCTCACAGGAGTGTTACCTATTCAATGGACCGCGTTGGCTGAAACAGTCACGTCAATCAACTTGGACTTCAACCTACTGACGGGACCCATACCGCCCCAATGGAGCGCTCTCACATTGGCGTTTATTTCGTTAACGGGAAACCGTTTGAGAGGGACGCTTCCGTCAGATTTTTCAGCCCCACTCATGGTGGTCGCGGTACTCAACAATTGCCTCACTGTATCGAGCCTTTCTTCGTGGTGGAATGCGCGGAAAAGTGTGGGATTGGTTGTCCCACAGCGGGACGCTGCAGATTGTGGCTCATCCACTGCAGCTCCACCACTCACAACTGCACCAAACGGCGAACAAAGCCAGCTATCCAACGGTAGTGCCACTAACGCAGCCCTGCTGAGGAGCTCTGCAGTTGCGATGGCAGTTGCTCCGCTCTTGGCTCTTTCTGGTGCGATGCCAACGGGAGGTGCTCAACGACTTTTGTTGCAGTTTTCAC